>JAWQFJ010003071.1:0-36381 GCA_034096865.1 Theodoxus fluviatilis
TCGTTCTAGACTCGCCTCCCCGCAGGGAGAAACACAGTCGACGACCGCAGAGCCAGAGGAGAAAACAGACCCATGACCGCGCCGCCCCGCCCCGCTTGACCTTCCGGAAGCGCGGGGCCGGGACCCATGGGAGTGCACAGAAGGAGGGCGGCGTGATCACCGGACCAAACAGTGTCTGCTGAACGGCCGGGAGCCACGCTCTGCCTAGGGCCCCCCGCCGAGCTCGACCTTGCGAGAGCTCGGTGGGGTTGCCGCTCCGCCCTGCCCGACCTGACGGGAGCACAGGGGCGGGGCACAAGGGAGTGCACGGAAAGGGTTCACAGGACCAAGCAGTGATAGCTGTATGGCCGGAAGCAGCGCTCTGCCGAGGCCCCACCGCAGGGCTCAACCTTGCGGGAGCACGGGGGCGGAGCACAGAGGAGAACACAGGAAAGGAGGCAGGGTGCTCACCGGACCAAGCAGTGTCAGCTGATGGCCGGGAGCAGCGCTCCTGCCGAGGCCCCACCGCCGGCTCGACCTGACGGGAGCACAGGGGCGGGGCACAAGGGAGTGCACGGAAAGGGTGCACCGGACCAAGCAGTACCAGCTGTATGGCCGGAAGCAGCGCTCTGCCGAGGCCCCACCGCAGGGCTCGACCTTGCGGGAGCACGGGGGCGGAGCACAGAAGAAAGCACAGAGGAGAGCACAGGAAAGGGGCAGGGTGCTCCCAGGACCAAGCAGTGTCAGCTGCTGGCCGGGAGCAGCGCTCCTGCCGAGGTCCCATCGCCGGGCTCGACCTTGCGGGAGCACGGGGGCGGGGCACAGAGGAAAGCACAGGAAAGGGGGCAGGGTGCTCACCGGACCAAGCAGTGTTAGCTGCTGGCCGGGAGCAGCGCTCCTGCCGAGGCCCCACCGCAGGGCTCGACCTTGCGGGAGCACGGGGCGGGGCACAGAAGAAAGAGCACAGGAAAGGGGGGGGGGGGGGGCAGGGTGCTCACCAGACCAAGCAGTGGCAGCTGCTGGCCGGGAGCAGCGCTCCTGCCGAGGCCCCACCGCAGGGCTCGACCTTGCGGGAGCACAGGGGCGGGGCACAGAAGAAAGCACAGAGAAGAGCACAGAATAGAGGCAGGGTGCGTCACCGGACCGAGCAGTGTCAGCTGCTGGCCGGGAGCAGCGCTCCTGCCGAGGCCCCACCGCAGGGCTCGACCTTGCGGGAGCACGGGGGCGGGGCCACAGGATAGAGGCAGGGTGCGTCACCGGACCGAGCAGTGTCAGCTGCTGGCCGGGCGCAGCGCTCCTGCCGAGGAGAGAGGCAGGGTGCGTCACCGGACCGAGCAGTGTCAGCTGCTGGCCGGGAGCAGCGCTCACGCCGAGGAAAAAAGAGCACAGGATAGAGGCAGGGTGCGTCACCGGACCGAGCAGTGGCAGCTGCTGGCCGGGAGCAGCGCTCCTGCCGAGGCCCCACCGCAGGCTCGACCTTGCGGGAGCACGAGGGCGGGGCACAGAGGAAAGCAGAGGAAAGCACGGGAAGGGGGGCAGGGTGCTCGCCGGACCAAGCAGTGTCAGCTGGATGGCCGGAAGCTACTCTCTGCCGCGTCTGACCGCAGGACTCGACCCGAGGGGAGCGCGGGACCGCCTTCCGTGAGCGTCCAATACATACCTGTCCGAGCTCGACCTGTAAGGAGCGTGGGACAGCTTTTCGACAGAAAGCCGCATCGCGCCACTATCCAAGGGCGCGGGAACTGGCCACAACTGACCGCACAATACATACCTGTCCGTGGAACGCCTTCCCACAGAAAGCCACATCACGCCACTATCCAAGGGCGCGGGAACTGGCCACAACTGACCGCACAATACGTACCAGTCCGTGGAACGCCTTCCCACAGAAAGCCACATCACGCCACTATCCAAGGGCGCGGGAACTGGCCACAACTGACCGCACAACAACCGACCCAGCGGGAGAGGAGATAACAGATACTCCTGTTCCACTGGCCCGGGGAGACATAGCCAGGGGAGGAGGCCGAGAGCGGAAACTCCGAGGGCTCACTCCCACCAGCAGAGAAAGCAACTGTCGGCCCAGTCATAGTGGCGACCGTTGCAATAGACGCGTGGTGGAAACAGCAACAGCCGCATGCGAAAAAACTTCCGCCTCTATGCCTGGTTTTTCAACACAGGCACAGACACGAAGCACGCGAAGTACACCTACGCGTGGAGGACGAAGCAGAAGGAAGAGCAGAAGCACGCGTTCGTAAAGACCGCGTACCCCCTCTGCCCCCGACCTCGCTGCCCCAGTCGAGGCGACTCCAAATCCTGCACGCCACGAACACGACCCCGCGTGGGGAAGTTCCGCCATGACAGGCAGACGGTGTAACAGCCCCGACGCCGAGAAAACGAACACACAGCCACACAGAAACATAACAGAAACGTGCGAGACTGAAAATCCGCAGCGCCACCTATCGACACAGGAAAAGGAGTGGAAGCCTCGCAACCCGACCGACGCATGGACGCAAGAGAAGGAAAAGCAGAAACACTCACTCGTAACTGGTGAGAATTCCAACCTCCCCCCGACGTTGCCTCCACCGCCTTGCCAACGCCCGGAGAACGCACGCCGCTAACACGCGCAAACTAAATGACGGACGCCATTAAACGCTCACAGTCACAGCGAGGCGCCAGTCCCGAAGCCTGGGAATGGCGCACAGCGCAGCAACAAACGAACGCGAGACAGCAACAAGCGAAAACACCAGTCAGTCGGTGCTCGTATGACAAGCAACGACCGCCAACACAAAAGAAAACGAGCGCATGCCGCAACTTCCAAGCGCCCAATCCCAAACGCCTATACCAGCGTTCAAACGAACGCCAACAGCTGCACGCCGCTAACCCCCTAACCAAGGCGTGGGAGACGAAGTAGGAGAGTGAGATGAGCACGCGTTCATAAGAACAAGAACACCTCTCAACCTCCATGTCGCCGCCACCACAGTGAGTACGCCATTCCTAGCCACGAAACGGAGTAGGTGCAGTCGCCATTAACGAGTGCGGTAGCCACGCCACCGACGTCGAGTAACAGCGAACAACCAACGAAAAAATGCACGTGAAGACAAGCAAACAAGCAACCCCAGCCAGTCCTCGCGCGCACTGAAAGAGCGCTACACGCTAAAGCAACCACACACAGCGCGTGTACGCAAACAACCAAGCAAACACACTGCTACACGAAGCGTCAACAGACGCAACCGTGACGCACCGCCATACTTCCCTCAAGCTCCCAGCGAAGGAACAGCTAACTCCTTAAGTCACACAACGTAACCTCGAGGTAATCCCAGTAGCAGAAAGTACCAGCGAAACGTACAGTTTCGAAAATTGTCAAAAGTGATGGGACGTGCTGCCTGCAGCCTTATATACACAGGCAGGCGCGAGGCATTGGGGAGTTACCTCCCTTGCCAGGGCCTGTCTGCTTGGTATTAAGCAATCGGATTGGCCGATGCAGGCTGGCACGTGTGGGTAATAATTATGCTAATTCTTTTTTCAAGGTCAAAGGGTCATATATCACTGGTTTGTCTACTGGTCAGTATGGAGGGAAAACATAATTCTTCAACATGTTTCCTTTACTGGCATGATAGTTTGAACCATGTAGAATCTATTTTTATCAAAAAGTGAAAATCACCCAGATTGACCCTCCCTGCCTTTTCTCAGACTTAGCGCAAGAGAGGGCCGCGCTAATTAGCACTGGTTTTGTCGTGGCTGGTCACATATTTGCCTATGCTACTGATTTGTTTGGATTACAAGAGCCTGATACGGCTGCTTGATGATTTAATTTCTCAGTCAGTCAAATCAGTCATCCATTTGTTCATTTATTCATACATTTAATTAATCTATCCATCCATCCATTTACTCTCTCTCTCTCTCTCTCTCTCTCTCTCTCTCTCTCTCTCTCTCTCTCTTTCTCTCTCTCCCTCCCTCCCCCCCCCCCCCCCCCCCCCCCCCCCCCCCTCCCCCCAATATTGGAATATGTCAAGATGACACATATGCACACTGACTCTAACATCCTTCATGTCTGGTTGCAGATTGAGATGCCTCAGGAGGCGCTGATGAACATTGATGGGGCGCGCATGGTGGACCAGGTGATCACCACGCCACAGGGCCCCAGCACCCAGCGCCTGCTGCTGCTGCCAGAGGCCACGCCGGTCAACTGCATGGTGCACATCTACGTGCTGCCCCAAGACTCCACCATCAGCATCTTCCAGGAGGTGGATGCCAACACCAGGCAGCGGCTGATGGACTTCCCCCCGTCCTCCTTGCAGCCCTCTGAGCCAGGCCAAATGCACCTGTACAACATGGCCTACCCCATGAGACAAGGGGTCATCAAGGTGCATGTCCACCCTCGCACAGCAACAGCGGCAACTGCCCCTGCTGGGACTGAACCTGAGGTTGCTGGGGCTGAACCTGAGGTTGCTGGGGCTGAACCTTGGGTTGCAGCAGCTGCTAATGATCAGGGTCAGCAGCAGGCCGCAGGCTGGCCTGGTGATGCGCCCAGTCCACAGTTTGTGCAGGTTGATCCAAGTACTGCGCAAGGGGCTGGGAAGCAGGAGGAGTTTGTGAGGGAAGAGACAGTCTCCACTTCTGGCTTGCCAGCAATGGGAGGTGTTGATTTGAGGCAGGAGGTGTACCCACCTACTCAAGCCAAACCCAATGTGGCCGGGACCTGCTCTGCTGCAGAGACATCGGTTCCAATCCATGCTGCAGAAGTTGATAGTGCCTTGTCTGAAGAAGCAACTTCCTCTCATACTGTCACTGCTCCTTCTGTTGACAGCACTGTCCAGGTGTCCAGTCCTGTGAGTGGACAACCCTCAGCTCCAGTGACAGATCCAAGGGCAAACACTGAGAAAGCATGCAATTTCATGCTTGCTGATGACACTGCAAGTCTCCCACATTCTCAAGAGGAGTGTAATGTCTTGCTGGCATCTGGAGATTCTGGTGCATGCTCTAAGGAGGATTCTAATTTCTCCCTTGCAGACATGCAGAATGGAGCACCAAGTACTTCCAAGGAAGAGAGCAAGGGTTTGGTCACAACTGGAGAAACCAGGTCAAGTTCCCAGGAAGAAATTAATTTTCTTCTTACAGATGATTCATATCCTCACTTGTCTAATGTGGAGGTTCACTCTGACCATACCTCGTTGACTGGACAGAGTCCCAAGTCCAGAGGATGGATGGTGCACCAGGAAGGCACTACTCCAGCTGCCACACGGGACAAGATCAAGGTGGAAAAGCAGATGAACAGCCAGGTGGACTCGGGTCTTGGTGTCTCCATGCCTCCATCTGACTCTACAGCTAGTCATCCTGCAAGCTCATGCCAGGACGCTGGTGCAGCTACCTCTCAGAGGTGACGAGTTTAGAGCATAGGAGGAGAAAAATACCACCAGGTGAATAACTAGATGTGCATCGTCTTCCACAAGGGTCTTCAGAATCTGAAAGTTTTTTGGAAGAGCTCTAGTTTCCAGTATTAATTCAGAGGGCCAGGCTGGAGAAAATGTAGATTTTTTCATTTGAAGGGGATATGTCCTGACTGTCATGCTAATCTTAGGGTGGGTACAGGAATTTGCTGGGAAGTGTAGAAAAAAAGTGGACCATGTATTTTATTCCAAAGATACAAATATTATCATGGTATGATGACCAGTTGGGAATGATGATGATGATGGTGGTGGTGGCTGTTCCTCGGATCCGAGGATCATCTGGGTTGGTGCCGACATACATTCTGGTGGCCATGCAGGCCAATCCTTGAGTGGCATATTCTGCCACACGATGGGCATGGGAATCCCTGGGCAGGTGGGCTCCGGGCAGCTGAAGAAGTTTGGAATGGTCTTTCTATACAATGACTTTATCTCATCTGGGTGCCAAGTCCTGAAACTGCTACTCTCTAGCTCTGTATTCCGTGAATTCTTTGTGGAGGCTTTGAGGCTTGGAGAGATTGGGAATTGGAGCAGAAACTTGATTTGTGAAATGATTATGCATATGGAACTGTTTTGTGATAGATCTATCCCAATGAAACTTGCTAATGCAATAAGACTTTTGCTGCCTTGCTGTATTTTGTGGAAATGGAAATGAAATTGTGGTCTCAAGATGTTCCAAATGAAAGCAACTCTGAGTTATTTTATAATTTCGTTTTCTTGTAAGAGAACCTAACAATAACATGCACTAGATATCTTGTTAACAACTTGTCAGTTTTTTTTCCAACTGTCAGATTCATTGAATATGGTCTTAGAAAGTAGAAGTCATGTAACTGTCTCTTCTGTAATTTTCTTTGAACAAATTTTGTTCAATGTTTGAGTTTTTATGTTCACATCTTGTGAAATATATGCCAGTAGTGAGAAAAATAAAAATAAACTAAGTTGGTCAAATTTGACACCTTTTTGATGCCAAAATGTCAGTTAGTGTCGCGTTCATGTAGTTTTAATATCTAATGTGCTTCTATTTAAAGTTAAAGCAAATTTAGAACCAACTTAGGTTTTCAAGCAAAACCTTATTTCCACATTCGCTGGAAACACAAAATAAATAAACAGGTGAACAACAATCAAATAAAGACACTGGGGCAGGAAAAAGATCAACAACAAGTTTTAATCACACACAAACAATAAAGCAAAACCCCAACCCTCTGTGAAAGCAGCAAAAACCCCACAACAAGAAAGCACAAAGAATGACAATCAAACAACTCGTCACTCTTCTGTAAGAGTGACGAAAAAATCCACTCACAGTCAAAACACCCCCACACCCACCAATTTAATTAATAGACCCGAGCTCCAGCAGGGAGAAGAGGCGGCTTCCTTCAAACAAACCAGGCTTTCTCTCGAGCAGTTGAAACAATTCCCGACAACGTCCGTTCTCCTACGAGAATCAAAAAACCTCACGGCCTCACATCATCAACGACGCCACACGTCATCAACGATGCCGTTCTCCCGGCAGGGATCAAACAACTCCGACATCCGCCTCTAAAGGCCCCGAGACATGAAAGTAAACGACCGTCAAACAATGTCTCGTTAAGACTCCGTCCGCTATTACTGCGATAGCGACCAACAACCAGAAATCTGATCAACAGACGAGAAAGACTAGTTCGCCTTACCGGACTCGACGAAACCTCGGTTTTATCACACCTCCAACCACAGAAAGTCTGTATCCTGACCGTACTCCTAGAAAGGCACATAATCCAATGCCCCTGCAAAACCCACTTGCAGGCACAGAACAGCGTAAGGTCCACACGATGACCGCCACACGCCCGGTGACAGCGTCGCCCCGTCCCCGTCGCTCTCAGACGTAGACCACGTGGACAGACGCGTCCACGCCTCTCTCCTTCCCACGGCGATAGCGTCGCAGCCCGTGCTGCGCAATGCCGCTCCCGTAGAGGTAGTAGACAGCTAGCGGGTCCGTCTCCCCGTCCCTGCGTCTCCACACGTCGCTTCTACCGTCCTCCGATCCTAGGTGTTGATGGGGTCCAGTCTCCCTCCGCGGAGACAGACGAGAACAACGTACGCCAAGAGAGGAGTAGAGGCAGTCCCCTAGCAGAAGGTCAAAGAAGTATAGCAGCAGCGCTATAAGCAGGTACATAAGTACGTAGATAGTCGTTTCAATAAAAGCCTCGCGTCCAGGCTGTGAAGACCTTCCCAGCCCCCCTGGGCTGTCCAACGGTTCACCCCCCCGGAACCAACAGAGTTTAAGCCTCGCGGCCAACCCGACGGACGAGAGACCTCATGGCTGTGCTCTCAGCACCCCGAAGAGCTTCCCTGTTCCACGTGTGCTCGGCTCTCAGCGCGAGGAAGGAATGAGCGCGAACCCACGCTAAACTAGTGGCGCAAAGTGTGCCGTGACGCCGTCACGCAAAGCCCTCTGGGTAATTCACGCTTTCCTCGTGACATCACCCAATCGAATTGCTCTCTTTCAAACGAAGACAAGAGCCCACCCCCTCTCTCTACGAGACCCATCCCCTCAAAGGTCCCCGGCAACCAAACTATATTTAGCACTCAACCCACCTAGTCAAATACTTGTCGCAATCATGCAACAGTTAGCATAGAGTACCAAAACAAAGACAAACATTTGATTCATAAAACAGAAGTGTTCCTATAATGCCAGAGGGTTTCAAATGGGAAGTTTTGCAGTAGCAGCAACCTGTATCTCTGTACTTCTCCAAGCAAGCCTGCCACGTTGCAACCAAAGAGCGCTATTGTGGAAACCATGGATCAGCAGGCAGTCTCATGCATGCAGCAACCATTTTCACTAGCACTTTGAAAATGAACCATGTAACAGCACTCCAGAATACGGATCTCAGTGTTTCATGGAAATGAAAGGCAGCAAGGGTTCAGGAGACTGCAGCTTTCTGGGTGACCAGGAGCTGCAGACGTATCACACAAGAAAGAGAACTGTGACTGAATCTTAAAGCTGCCACTCCAATTGCCAGCAAAATCGGGAAGAAGGGATGCAGCAACTTATGGGGGGAGCTGCTTGAAGCCCCCCTTGTCAGCTGGAACCCCTGGCTGCCGGGCTTTCAGGGCCTACTCCAGTAGCTCAGTCAGGGCCTGCTCCAGTAGCTCAGTCAGGGGTCTGCTTCAGTAGCTCAGTCAGGGGCAGCTCCAACCAAAGAGGCTTCCAAGGGAATCAGGACAGGATCAGGCCATTAACCCTATCTGTGTTGGACTATTGTTGGCAGAGTGTCTGAGCTTTTCGAATGTCAAAATAGGTCATATGGAAGGTGACACATTGCACAAATAGTAGCAAAAAACCCTACAAACTATGTATCTCCTGAAAGCTCAAACATTGACTAGGTTATTGATGTCATGAACTAGAAAACCAAAATAAACCAAAGGCATACAATGATCTTTTGACAAAATGATAAAATCTTTGTAACCTCTAACCCCACCCTGCATAAAATCTTTGTAACCTCTAACCCCTCCCTGCATGATAGTTGAGAATCGATAAAAGCACATCAGAATGCAGGGGTGGGGGTGGGGTGGGGGGTGTCATTCTAGTTAAATAACCCCAACATTTTGGTAAATTTTACAGGGGGTGCAGTACTCATTCAGTCAATGATTGCTCAAAATTACAAGAAATTGTTCCATAATGTATAAAAGCTGAAAAACCCCATGTCAATTGGGGAAAAACAAGAAATGGTTTTCTAATTAAAGCTTTGTGCTTTGTTTGGTCATGTTGTTATCCATCTTGACAATACACAGTGCAAACATTTCACTAAGAAAACGTGAAAACAGTCTGAAGTATTGAAGCTAAATGCACTTCCTGCATATTCTGAAACCCATTAAAATCTGGATTGCATCTTAAAAGTCCTGATGCCAAAGAATATGACTGTATATGACATGTGCAGAGGTGGTTAGACTAACCTCATGGCTTTCGATCTTATTTTCATTGCATGAGGGTAATTGAACTTCTGCACCCAATTTGATACTCTCTCTCATTTAGTCATTGGACTTCCTGACTGCTTCCATTTCCTTTTTCTTTTGGACATTCCAATGAAAATAACATATGAACATCCATTCTGGGTCTTGGTATTAATCGTATTCTATCAATGAATCCTGAAGCCAACAAGATCAGTGGGGGGATTTGGGCTAGTTTAAAAACCGATCTAATTGGTTCTTTATACTCATGGGGTTAAGACCTGACCTAGTTCACTCCAGCCTGGAAGACTGAGCGTCATTTGGGCTGGAGAGGATGGGGAGTGGGAAGGTTTTGGTCATTTAGGCTGGAGAGGATGGGGAGTGGGAAGGTTTTGGTCATTTGGGCTGGAGAGGATGGGGAGTGGGAAGGTTTTGGTCATTTGGGCTGGAGAGGATGGGGAGTGGGAAGGTTTTGGTCATTTGGGCTGGAGAGGATGGGGAGTGGGAATGTTTGGTCATTTGGGCTGGAGAGGATGGGGAGTGGGAAGGTTTTGGTCATTTGGGCTGGAGAGGATGGGGAGTGGGAAGGTTTTGGTCATTTGGGCTGGAGAGGATGGGGAGTGGGAAGGTTTTGGTCATTTGTGCTGGATAGGATGGGAGTGGGAAGGTTTTGGTCATTTGGGCTGGAGAGGATGGGGAGTGGGAAGGTTTTGGTCATTTGGGCTGGAGAGGATGGGGAGTGGGAATGTTTTGGTCATTTGGGCTGGAGAGGATGGGGAGTGGGAAGGTTTTGGTCATTTGGGCTGGAGAGGATGGGGAGTGGGAAGGTTTTGGTCATTTGGGCTGGAGAGGATGGGGAGTGGGAAGGTTTTGGTCATTTGGGCTGGAGAGGATGGGGAGTGGGAAGGTTTTGGATTTTTTTTCCTTTAACATACTCCCTGGGCCTTGGCCACCTCTGTGGTGTCTTGCTTTTGATTTGGTGCTTGCTACAGAATTTCCACTCCAATACACACCAGCAGCAACTGTTTTGCTAGCTGTGAATTTTTGTGCCTACTCTGGATGTGGCCAAACATCCTGTGTTATACTTGGATAGTCACTAATCCATGCTCATCACAATTTGAAGTTGTTTGAAGTGAATGAATTCCGTTCAGACAAATTCATGTTTTTGTTTTCAACTTGGAAGGATGCAATTATTTAATGAAATGGCAAGAAACCCATGTATCTATGTTCTGGAAGTAATGCAGTAAAGTTGTGTGTGTTTGGAGTGGACTGTGTTTAAGATCTCAGTTCTGTTTTGTTGTTTACTTGCTGCTTCCTTAATGCTCATGTTGTTTGGTTAGTAGCATGTTTTGCATTTATCGGTTACTGTATCTTCTTCTTGAGTTTGTCTTTGAAACCAGTGACAGTGATGCTGGTCGAGTTTCTTTTGATTCCTTTTCCTTTCAGTGTGATATTCTCACAAGTGAACTCGAGGGTGGATTTTCTGTTCTTTAAACATTCCATCTTCTCTGTTTCTTAATGGTTTTGAATTGTTCTGAAAGGGATGCATGTATAAGGCCAAATGCTGTATTATTAAATTGATACTAGCAACATTGTCTGGTAGGTTTATCGTGGGAAAAAATTGCCCCCTCTGAAGAGCTGTACTCTTTTTTTCTGATTTACTGCGACATTATTTCCTGATTTGCCAGACTTTATGGCTCATGTCAGGCTTGTTGCAATATGGCTGTGAGAGCAGAAGAAGATAAAAGAAGGTTGGCCTCTCTCCACTCAATTTTATGATGGGGACCAACTTTGTATACAGTGCCAGTGCCATCACACTTTCAAGGCCAGTGTCAGTGACGCAAGCATGAATGTCAATGAGGCTAGTCTTGTCGCTAGAATGTTTGTTAATAAACTGCCGTATGAAGAATCTATGCTTTTGTTGTGAGCAAAATGTTAAATTTCAGTTTGTTGTTTTGTCAAAGTTCATGGGATTGAACAAAACCTGTGTTGTGTAAGTGCATTTGGGTTGTTACTACACGCTACTTGGTACTGTTCATGTGATGTGGACACCAAAAATACTATCACAAGTCACATATCACATTAGCTTTTGCAGAGATTTCTTTACCTTTTGATTTGATAGACTAAGGACAGACTTTATCCTATGGTGTTAACATTGGATCCAAAAAGTCAGCAGCAGTTGTCAAACCTTGCGTGCATAGTTTTTGCCCAGAGGAGATTTGAACCCTTCCATTCATTTAAGAGCTTTTCTACTCAATCTGTCTTGTATGCAGAGTACATGACCAAACAAGTGACTGTTAAAGGAAAAAAAAAGATTTCCTAGCTTCATTTAACTTGATTTAATTGAATCAAATGTTGTGAATTCTACAATATGGCTTCTTATGCATTATCAAGAAAGAATCTAAAATAATTCAGTCTGCACAAATGAGGGCTATTGAAAGTTGTGACTGAAGTATCATAAGTGACTTCACACTAAAATCAACTACAAAAAATCCCTTGTCTTATGCTTGTGTGCACATATACTTACAAGTACAGGACCTTTTGTTGTGTTGACTAATGAGAGGGGCAAAATGGATCATCGCCATCATACACATACACAAATCCATAGATTAAAGAAACTACACACATTCCTTTTTTTGAAGAATCACATTTATTTCACAGCGGCTATTGACATACACTTTCTTTGAACTAAAAGATTTTGCCCCATGGCATACACATGAGTGACCATTCAAAAATTAAGAAAAGGGAGTAAAACTTACAAAGCACAGGTGAAGGATAAAGGAAACTAAGTTAGTACACATTAGAAAGACGATCATCAAGAATATCGAGATTAAATGTACATGTATACAACCATGAAATGCAGGTGAAACAAGAAGATTATAACACCACAATAATGACGATGCATCCCCCTGTGGGTTCGGGGTAAGAATTGACCCACCGTGTCTCCCTACACGATTCGAAAGAGGCGAATAACTAGGGACACCGTGACTTGATTTGCGTTTACTCTAAACTGTTCTAGTGATTTCCATGCTTAATGGCCTTATAGAGCCTACAAAGACTGATAGGCCGTTAAACACCATCCATCCATTCTTCCATAATGACAATGCGAGAAAATGGGAGGTAGTTTTGATTCTGGTCTGACATTTAATCTAGATGCCACATAAATCTGTCCTCATTCACATGCAATCATTTTAACTGGCAACTCTTAATAATTTGGATTATAACCATGGAAAGAGAAACATGCACAAATATAAAATAGTTGTGGCATGCAGAATAATGAAGCAAAAACAAAATAATAATAACCCCACACACAAACGTACACAAGATAATCAACACTTACGAAAAGGCAACAATGTTAAGACACAGCACAGGACAAGTCACCAGGGACAACTGAAAGGGACAGCCAACTTCCAAGCTGGAAGACCATCGCCCCTCACGGAAGGTCTCCACTGGGTTGGGGGTCAGAATAGACCCGCCGCATCTCCCTACGAAATTCGCAAGAAAGGCGAATAATAGGGACATCGTGACTTGAATTGCGCTTACTTGGAACTCTAGTGATGTTTGTGCTTAATGGCCTTACATAGCCCACAAAGGCTGATAGGCTGTAAAACTCCCTCCCTCAGATCTCACCTTAACCCATTGCTTACGCAGCTCAACCACGTGGTTGCGATGACGCCAACACCCTTTGGCTACGCAGCTCAACTACGTGGTTGCGGTCGCCGTAAAGAAATTTTCCTATCTACGTGGCTGTTTCAAGGGAAGTAAATCGTACAGCACTTTATGCTGTAACCAATCTGTGTTCGCTGGAGTTACCTTTTCTTTAGTATAGTCCCCGTGAGAAAGCTAGATGTAGTAGAAGCTACGCTCACCCTACGTCGCGTTTTCGCGCTTGTCGACATGGCGTCGCGTTGTCGGTGATTGAGCGGTGATGAAAATGACGAAGTATTAGAAGTGTGGATGGAAGAAGGGTCTGATATTGAAGATCTAGGTGGATATTGGACTTCTGAAGAAGATCTTTATGATTCTGATGCGGAAATAGTCCCAGTCAACGAGAATGAAGCGGTGGCTGACAGCGAAGACGAATCGATTTCGTGGCTGAAAGCGAAAACGAATTGACTTCGTCGCCGTCGACGTCAGAAAGAGAGGAAGAGATAGAAACGGTTTTTACAGCAGACACAGACATCGATTCGGATGCAGAGGATGCCGAAAACCTTCTCTACTCCTCCAATGAACTGTACCACACAAAAGAGGACTATGCCGAGTAGGGCGCCTTCTTTCTCTCAGGTCATTTGAGACTTTTCTTCTATTCAAACAGAGACAGATTGCAGTAAGTGTATATTTTCTGATTTCACCTCTCTGACTTGCTAAAAAAAATCATTTTCAAGCATTTTTTTATCCTGTAGTCAATCATTCATCAATATAGTTTGATGTGGAAATACTGATTTCAGAACTGTTGTGCAAAATCTATCTCTTGACTATTAGTACAATACATTAGGTGTAAAAAAAAGAAAATCAAAATTGCATGTACCTGGTGTTAAAAAACAATTTTCCCCAATTTTCTTACTGCATATTGTAACTATCCAGCACTTCAGCTAGAAAGTGCAAATGATTTTCTTTCTTGTGGTACCAAATATTAAACAGTTATTCAAAATTTGGACTTTGTACGATTTTTTGAAAACTTAAAAAAACACTGCGTACAGAGGTAAAATTCCTAATGCTATCCCTGCGTAAGCAATGAGTTAAAACATGTATGCACTCACACTTGAAGCGTATATTCATAGAGAGCAGCACATGGAAGAACTGGAAGTTCCTGATCAAAGAACATTTGGTTCGTAGCATCCAACATAAGCATTGGCTTCTTTTAGCGGGCATGTCAGGCATGTCCTTGAAAGGAAAACAAGAAGGGCAAACCCCATACGACTCACATGCTTGACCTTGACCTTTATATGACCTTGACCTTCAGGTGACCTTCAAGGTCAAGGTCAAACAATTAAACCTACCAATGACATCATACACAAAGAAATGCTTTACACATTTTTCCTACCAAAAGACATGTGACCTTGACCCAAGACCCAAGGTCAAGGTCATCCAAGGTCATGCAACACAAAGCTGTTAATTCAAGACATAGGAAGCACAATGGTGCTTATTGGCACTTTCTACCATGAGATATAGTCACTTTTAGTGGTTCACTACCCCATTTTGGTCACATTTCATAAGGGTCAAAGTGACCTTGACCTTGATGATATGTGAACAAATGTGTCTCATGATGAAAGTATAACATGTGCCCCACATAATTATTAAGTTTGAAACAGTTATCTTCCATAGTTCAGGGTCAAGGTCACTTCAAAATATGTATACAATCCAACTTTGAAGAGCTCCTGTGACCTTGACCTTGAAGCAAGGTCAACCAAACTGGTATCAAAAGATAGGGCTTGCTTTGACCTATATACCACTTGTAGCTAAGGTCGCCATTCTCAATAACGTGGGAGAAAATTGGGAAAATGTGAAAAATGACTGTTTTTGAGACCACATTTATGGCTCCTGTGACCTTGACCTTGAATCAAGGTCAAGTCACTATGTATGTTTTTTGAGGCCTTGTCATCATACACCATCATGCCACATTTGGTGTTGATAGACTTAATAGTCTCCGAGAAAAATCCAACGTTTAAGTTTTTTACGCCCGGACGCCCGGACGGACGGACGGACAGACGGACGGACGAAACGGCTCAGTACATAGACTCACTTTTGCTTCGCATGTGAGTCAAAAATGATCCTGGAATGCCAAATACAGAGTTGCATGACCCATTGAAAGCAATGGTGCCCAGGATGACAATGAAGACTACGATGATGACCACAATGACAACAATGATTACGATGACAATTACAGCTGTTATATAGGTCAATAACAACAAAATAGTTGTGGTAACGGGAACCATACCGACCTACTTATTTCAGCCAACTTATTTTCTATCATGACCCCCCCCCCAAGAAACTGTACATGTACACTCTGACAGCATGCCTTGAACTAGGAGCTGTGTGCTTTGCACTAGGGGCTGAGTGCTTTGCACTAGGGGCTGAGTGCTTTGCACTAGGGGCTGTGTGCTTTGCACTAGGGGCTGTGTGCCTTGAACTAGGAGCTGTGTGCTTTGCACTAGGGGCTGAGTGCTTTGCACTAGGGGCTGTGTGCTTTGCACTAGGGGCTGTGTGCTTTGCACTAGGGGCTGTGTGCTTTGCACTAGGGGCTGTGTGCTTTGCACTAGGGGCTGTGTGCTTTGCACTGTGGACTGCGTGTTTTGCACTGTGGGCTCAGTGTTTTGGAGTGTCATTTGTCATTAAAGGAAAGTTGTGCTGACCCATTGCATGCCCTTTGTATCAGTGGAGGTGTCAGACTGCAGACATAAAGGTGAGCTCTACGCACCATTCAAGTTAAAAAGCTATTTCAGTGAAAGAGGCATTTTTATTTATGTTCAGATGAATCTATTGTGTACATGACATTTCTAAATTTCACACACACATACAACACACACTCAAATGTGTGCGGCCTCAATCTGGCCTCCCTAAATCAACATTTTCTTAAATCGAGCCTGCCTACCTACTTAACCCCCCACCCTTTTTTAGGGCCATGTTATTTAAATACTTTTATTTTACTTATTTATTTATTTACTTGTTTATTTATTTATCATTAGGTTTTTCAATATGATGTGTGCAATCTGGGTTGAGCCAAGGAAGTCACCTAGCCAGTATCTGAAAGAGGAGGCAGAGCACAGCCCTGAGCCTATAGTGGGACATATATGTGCCCCCGGAGCCCCCCGTAGTGTAGATTATGCATGACTGGCAAGCCACACCAAACCTTAAGTCCCAGATGTACAGCCCAGTTTTGTCAACTCCAACTGGCCCCCACCACCTCCTTCAACGACAATGGGGACAATGAAGTACAAATAGCTTGCAGTGATATTCTGTTGTGTTTCTGCTTCATTACGAAATTCTATGCAAATGAAAACAACATCCCACCCACACCTCCGCTCTCTATCCCATCTTCATCCCCTGAACTCCCAATTTACACACACACACACACACACACACACACACACACACACACACACACACACACACACACACACACACACACACACACACACACACACATTTTTCCTGCTAATCTCAGATTACATGAAAAAAGAGTGAAAGCAATTGAGTTATTTATTTATCTATAACACAGATTACAAGTATTGATATAGGCAGAGAATGACACCGTCTTTTGATGAATATGATGGTGACAATGATAATGTTCTTTCTATAGCTCCATTACAAATGCAATCCACCAGCTTATGGCAACTTACAAAATCCAAATTTTACATTAAGATTTTTAATAATGATTCCACAGAGATAGGTATATGCATTAACGAATATAACCATGGTTAAATGAGATATACACTATCTGATACATAAAGATGTTAGCCATTAAACATATTCTATTTGTTACAACAGGAACTAAAATGTACATTAATTACATTTGCAAAAAGAATATGTAAGAAAAAAAATAATACAAGGGAAACTAAGGAAGAATCATGAATGGCAGGAAAATGCTATGCTAATAAAGTAATATCAATGAAACTTAAAATGGCTCCATACTCATACATAGGTCATTTCTGACAGTTTATGCCCAATGTATACATGCAAAAACAGCTTTAGCTCTCGCAAACCCACGCACAAACTTCACTGGCTTTTTCAAATCAGCAAAATCATAATGTATGCTTGACAAATGTACCCCCCACCCTCATAGCACATGTGCAAATGAAGACCACATTCAAAGGCGATTCAGTCTTTTCCTTAGCTTCAACTAATCAGTCCCCATCACATATCCATAACATAGGTTTACTGCCTGCAAGTGTTATTTGCTTTGCAGTAAACATTTTAGTGTCCCATAGATCTGCCTTGCATGCAGTTCAGTCACAATATCGTCTTCCCTCTGGACATTCTTACCATACAAGCAACTGCTCCTAGGTTACAGGCTGAATTGCAGTACAGGATGCATCTACAGTCAAGACTAATATCGGACACAACACACTTTATGCTCAACAAGAATTCCAACCTGGTGCAGCTCAGTTGCTAAAGTCAGGAATACAAGTTCATGCCACAAGTGCCTTAAAATTGAAATGAAACAAAATAAAACAAATTAAAACAAGAAAAGAAAAGAAAAGAAAAAAATCACCCTCCCCAACACCTTTTTAACAATTTTTTCCCCATATCATAGCAAGCACATTTAAAATGTAATGTTAACTCTCTTTCCACCAGTGCTGCGGGCAAAAACAATAACTCCAAACCCCATACCATAACAAGCACATTTAAAATGTCATGTTCACTGACAGGACCTTCATTTAGGCACACGATCATGGATTACAAACCAATGCAACACTGAAGCAAACAAGACATATTCCAATTGAAAATTAATGCTTTACAAATTCATCCCATGCATTAAAATATACATGGTTGATTTTTGTATAAATTACAAGGAATATCTTAACAAGACAGTTTTTCTACATCTCCACATACATTGAAGTAAGGTTATTTTCTTCTATTGAAAGTAAATATACTCTCCAAAAATAGCTTTCATTATGAATTTCTTCTTCATAATACTATAATCAACTTAAATTTTGCAGTTATATTCATGTGTGCATGAAATTAACAAGGCAGAAAATCTGCTTTGAGAACACTTATGAAAGTACACAAGAATGCAAGTTTTATCTATTTCCTCCCTAGAGGACTGATACACAGCAACATCAATCAACACAACAATAACACCTGACCTCACCAACAAATGTCCATGAAAATGCACTAACTGTGAACACAATCAAAATCAAAGTAATGCCCTTCCATGACTAACTCACCATGGTTGGTCAAAAGACCAAATCTTGCACTGAACTAAGAAGAATTGCTTTCGTCCACAAATGACGTGTAAATGAGGCATACCATGTATAACTTCATCAGTGGAAACCAATGGGACGAACGAGGGACGAATGAGGAGTGAAACGTGAATTGAGAGAAACTAAAAAGGCAGCAGACTTGTAAATGAGTCTACTCCAATACTCCTTTGGTAAAGCAACACTTGACCGAGCCCATAGCATACTCAAATGCATCACAAATATCACTCTAACCAATAGAACAAACTGAATTTCATTAGTGAACCAAAAATGGATTATAAACAAACAAACATATTTTAAGCACATACTTATTAAATCTATAACACAAAAGTGATAAATGCAGCAAACAGACTTTTTCAAGTGCTGAAACTGAAATGAAGAGAAATGCTCATTCTTCCAGCTCAGGGATGCAATTCAACATATGTACATTTGACTACAAATGCGCACAGCACAGCATAAGTGCCCATCTTTGAGCCCACTGCCTGTGATTTTGTGCATCAAATTAGGAATTACTGGGCAAATCAGGGCAGTCTTCTCATTTATTCAATCAGCAAAAACCACCCAGACTAAACAGAAACCACAAAAATGTCATTGCTGGAGTGCCACAACCACATGAAAAAATAGCCAGAAGGCTTCGGTCTTCTTTAAAACCAAGCAGCCAGCACTCATGACCAATGTACTATATGTCAGAGAGAGAGAGGGGGAGGGAGGGAGGGGGGGGGGGGGGGGGGCAGAGAGAGAGAGGGAGGGAGGGAGGGGGGGAGGGAGGGAGAGAGAGAGAGAGAGAGAGAGAGAGAGAGAGAGAGAGAGAGAGAGAGAGAGAGAGAGAGTAGAGAGGAGAGAGAGATAGTACAGAGAGTGATAGAGAGAGACAGAGAGAGAGAGACAGAGAGACAGACGACAGACAGATTATAGAGAGAGAGAGAGAGAGAGAGAGAGAGAGTGCTTGGGAGAGAGATAGAGAGTAGATGAGATAGAGAGAGAGAGAGAGAGATAGAGAGAGAGAGAGAGAGAGAGGAGAGAGGAGAAGAGAAGAGAGCGTAGAGAGAGAGAGAGAGAGAGAGAGAGAACAATTCTCATTCAGTCTATGGGTCCTGCTCGCCCAAGGAAAATCCCCCCTAAAGAAAACAAGTTCCCATTATTCACTTCCTACAGACCTCATCTCACTTGATACATTTCAGGAAAATATTTGCTTTCCTGATAGACTGGTTGCTACATAACACATAGGTGAGTAAGCAACTTTTATAAGAATGGACTTTTACAGACCTCACATCAAGACATTGTATTGTACTTTTCTAAAAAATTTCTTCAGGGTGAATCTGAAATATCATGCCAAACCCTTTGTCAGTATCTCATGAGTAATACCACGGATCTATATCTAAATGGTTGCACATCTTGAGGTCACGGGCTCTTTCAGTCAATTACAGGGTTCTGCCAGAGGTCAAATCTCAACTGTATGTTAAGCTCACTTCCGGCGAGTCTTTGCAGCAATGAATTCCACTGTTGATCAGATTGTCATGCAGCTTATTGTGAGTAAAATTAAATTTATTTTAAAGGTTTCTATTGAGTTACAGCTGTGATTAGATGTCTTTGAGTCTCTATCAAGTTTTTCATTAAGTAGGAAGCCATGCCACAACATTTTAACCGATTTGTTGCGGTTGTTTTATGGACGCTACACACGTGTAGTGCCTAGTGAACAAGAAAGGGGACTGTTAATTTTCAAGTTAAACACGTTTTTATTAATGTATTGATTGTACTAGCTTTCTTCTTTGTCATTTATGTCTCATGTGAGTTACATTTAAGGGGAGACACGGCTGCCTAGGAGTCGAATTTCACTCGAGAGAGTCACGGAAATGCCCATATCAGTCCTCGGACGAGCTCGTCATGACGTCAGCCTAACAGCTGTTATAACGCAGCAATCTGATTGGCTGCCGATTACTCGTGGACTCGTTCTGAGCAAGCCGAAGTTGGCTGAGGCAATTCCGAAGGCACTCGTGCGAGATGCAAATTGAATGCGCCTCGCTCACGCCTGGTTGCGGCAGTTTCATAAATGACAGACCTCGGCATTTTGCAGAAGTTGTACTGCAGACGTGCGTTGTAAGTGGCGAGCCAGGCGAGTATCTTGCAAGTGGGGCTAGCCATGCCGTTGTAAGGTGGCGAGTGGCTCGCGTGTCTCGCAAGACTTGGCGAGAGGCTCTTTCTGCAGCTCGCCAAGTCTTGCGAGAGAAACAAAATGGCGACTACCCGCCTTACAACGGCATGGCTAGCCCCACTTGCAAGATACTCGCCTGGCTCGCCACTTACAACGCACGTCTGCAGTACAACTTCTGCAAAATGCCGAGGTCTGTCATTTATGAAACTGCCGCAACCAGGCGTGAGCGAGGCGCATTCAATTTGCATCTCGCACGAGTGCCTTCGGAATTGCCTCAGCCAACTTCGGCTTGCTCAGAACGAGTCCACGAGTAATCGGCAGCCAATCAGATTGCTGCGTTATAACAGCTGTTAGGCTGACGTCATGACGAGCTCGTCCGAGGACTGATATGGGCATTTCCGTGACTCTCTCGAGTGAAATTCGACTCCTAGGCAGCCGTGTCTCCCCTTAAATGTAACTCACATGAGACATAAATGACAAAGAAGAAAGCTAGTACAATCAATACATTAATAAAAACGTGTTTAACTTGAAAATTAACAGTCCCCTTTCTTGTTCACTAGGCACTACACGTGTGTAGCGTCCATAAAACAACCGCAACAAATCGGTTAAAATGTTGTGGCATGGCTTCCTACTTAATGAAAAACTTGATAGAGACTCAAAGACATCTAATCACAGCTGTAACTCAATAGAAACCTTTAAAATAAATTTAATTTTACTCACAATAAGCTGCATGACAATCTGATCAACAGTGGAATTCATTGCTGCAAAGACTCGCCGGAAGTGAGCTTAACATACAGTTGAGATTTGACCTCTGGCAGAACCCTGTAATTGACTGAAAGAGCCCGTGACCTCAAGATGTGCAACCATTTAGATATAGATCCGTGGTATTACTCATGAGATACTGACAAAGGGTTTGGCATGATATTTCAGATTCACCCTGAAGAAATTTTTTAGAAAAGTACAATACAATGTCTTGATGTGAGGTCTGTAAAAGTCCATTCTTATAAAAGTTGCTTACTCACCTATGTGTATGTAGCAACCAGTCTAGCAGGAAAGCAAATATTTTCCTGAAATGTATCAAGTGAGATGAGGTCTGTAGGAAGTGAATAATGGGAACTTGATTTCTTTAGGGGGGATTTTCCTTGGACGAGCAGGACCCATAGACTGAATGAGAATTGTTCTCTCTCTCTCTCTCTCTCTCTCTCTCTCTCTCTCTCTCTCTCTCTCTCTCTCTCTCTCTCTCTCTCTCTCTCTCTCTCTCTCTCTCTCTCTCTCTCTCTCTCTCTCTCTCTCTCTCTCCTCTCTCTCTCTCTCTCTCTCTCTCTCTCTCTCTGTCTCTCTGTCTCTCTCTGTCTCTCTCTGTCTCTCTGTCTCTCTCTCTTCTCTCTCTCTCTCTCTCTCTCTCTCTCTCTCTCTCTCTCTCTCTCTCTCTCTCTCTCTCTCTCTCTCTCTCTCTCTCTCCCTCCCTCCCCCCCTCCCTCCCTCCCTCTCTCTCTCTGCCCCCCCCCCCCCCCCCCCTCCCTCCCTCCCCTCTCTCTCTCTGACATATAGTACATTGGTCATGAGTGCTGGCTGCTTGGTTTTAAAGAAGACCAAGCCTTCTGGCTATTTTTTCATGTGGTTGTGGCACTCCAGCAATGACATTTTTTGTGGTTTCTGTTTAGTCTGGGTGGTTTTTGCTGATTGAATAAATGAGAAGACTGCCCTGATTTGCCCAGTAATTCCTAATTTGATGCACAAAATCACAGGCAGTGGGCTCAAAGATGGGCACTTATGCTGTGCTGTGCGCATTTGTAGTCAAATGTACATATGTTGAATTGCATCCCTGAGCTGGAAGAATGAGCATTTCTCTTCATTTCAGTTTCAGCACTTGAAAAAGTCTGTTTGCTGCATTTATCACTTTTGTGTTATAGATTTAATAAGTATGTGCTTAAAATATTGTTTGTTTGTTTTTAATCCATTTTTGGTTCACTAATGAAATTCAGTTTGTTCTATTGGTTAGAGTGATATTTGTGATGCATTTGAGTATGCTATGGGCTCGGTCAAGTGTTGCTTTACCAAAGGAGTATTGGAGTAGACTCATTTACAAGTCTGCTGCCTTTTTAGTTTCTCTCAATTCACGTTTCACTCCTCATTCGTCCCTCGTTCGTCCCATTGGTTTCCACTGATGAAGTTATACATGGTATGCCTCATTTACACGTCATTTGTGGACGAAAGCAATTCTTCTTAGTTCAGTGCAAGATTTGGTCTTTTGACCAACCATGGTGAGTTAGTCATGGAAGGGCATTACTTTGATTTTGATTGTGTTCACAGTTAGTGCATTTTCATGGACATTTGTTGGTGAGGTCAGGTGTTATTGTTGTGTTGATTGATGTTGCTGTGTATCAGTCCTCTAGGGAGGAAATAGATAAAACTTGCATTCTTGTGTACTTTCATAAGTGTTCTCAAAGCAGATTTTCTGCCTTGTTAATTTCATGCACACATGAATATAACTGCAAAATTTAAGTTGATTATAGTATTATGAAGAAGAAATTCATAATGAAAGCTATTTTTGGAGAGTATATTTACTTTCAATAGAAGAAAATAACCTTACTTCAATGTATGTGGAGATGTAGAAAAACTGTCTTGTTAAGATATTCCTTGTAATTTATACAAAAATCAACCATGTATATTTTAATGCATGGGATGAATTTGTAAAGCATTAATTTTCAATTGGAATATGTCTTGTTTGCTTCAGTGTTGCATTGGTTTGTAATCCATGATCGTGTGCCTAAATGAAGGTCCTGTCAGTGAACATGACATTTTAAATGTGCTTGTTATGGTATGGGGTTTGGAGTTATTGTTTTTGCCCGCAGCACTGGTGGAAAGAGAGTTAACATTACATTTTAAATGTGCTTGCTATGATATGGGGAAAAAATTGTTAAAAAGGTGTTGGGGAGGGTGATTTTTTTCTTTTCTTTTCTTTTCTTGTTTTAATTTGTTTTATTTTGTTTCATTTCAATTTTAAGGCACTTGTGGCATGAACTTGTATTCCTGACTTTAGCAACTGAGCTGCACCAGGTTGGAATTCTTGTTGAGCATAAAGTGTGTTGTGTCCGATATTAGTCTTGACTGTAGATGCATCCTGTACTGCAATTCAGCCTGTAACCTAGGAGCAGTTGCTTGTATGGTAAGAATGTCCAGAGGGAAGACGATATTGTGACTGAACTGCATGCAAGGCAGATCTATGGGACACTAAAATGTTTACTGCAAAGCAAATAACACTTGCAGGCAGTAAACCTATGTTATGGATATGTGATGGGGACTGATTAGTTGAAGCTAAGGAAAAGACTGAATCGCCTTTGAATGTGGTCTTCATTTGCACATGTGCTATGAGGGTGGGGGGTACATTTGTCAAGCATACATTATGATTTTGCTGATTTGAAAAAGCCAGTGAAGTTTGTGCGTGGGTTTGCGAGAGCTAAAGCTGTTTTTGCATGTATACATTGGGCATAAACTGTCAGAAATGACCTATGTATGAGTATGGAGCCATTTTAAGTTTCATTGATATTACTTTATTAGCATAGCATTTTCCTGCCATTCATGATTCTTCCTTAGTTTCCCTTGTATTATTTTTTTTCTTACATATTCTTTTTGCAAATGTAATTAATGTACATTTTAGTTCCTGTTGTAACAAATAGAATATGTTTAATGGCTAACATCTTTATGTATCAGATAGTGTATATCTCATTTAACCATGGTTATATTCGTTAATGCATATACCTATCTCTGTGGAATCATTATTAAAAATCTTAATGTAAAATTTGGATTTTGTAAGTTGCCATAAGCTGGTGGATTGCATTTGTAATGGAGCTATAGAAAGAACATTATCATTGTCACCATCATATTCATCAAAAGACGGTGTCATTCTCTGCCTATATCAATACTTGTAATCTGTGTTATAGATAAATAAATAACTCAATTGCTTTCACTCTTTTTTCATGTAATCTGAGATTAGCAGGAAAAATGTGTGTGTGTGTGTGTGTGTGTGTGTGTGTGTGTGTGTGTGTGTGTGTGTGTGTGTGTGTGTGTGTGTGTGTGTGTGTGTGTGTGTAAATTGGGAGTTCAGGGGATGAAGATGGGATAGAGAGCGGAGGTGTGGGTGGGATGTTGTTTTCATTTGCATAGAATTTCGTAATGAAGCAGAAACACAACAGAATATCACTGCAAGCTATTTGTACTTCATTGTCCCCATTGTCGTTGAAGGAGGTGGTGGGGGCCAGTTGGAGTTGACAAAACTGGGCTGTACATCTGGGACTTAAGGTTTGGTGTGGCTTGCCAGTCATGCATAATCTACACTACGGGGGGCTCCGGGGGCACATATATGTCCCACTATAGGCTCAGGGCTGTGCTCTGCCTCCTCTTTCAGATACTGGCTAGGTGACTTCCTTGGCTCAACCCAGATTGCACACATCATATTGAAAAACCTAAT
This sequence comes from Theodoxus fluviatilis, assembly GCA_034096865.1. Classification (NCBI taxonomy): domain Eukaryota; kingdom Metazoa; phylum Mollusca; class Gastropoda; order Cycloneritida; family Neritidae; genus Theodoxus; species Theodoxus fluviatilis. Next base: position 24,889 of record JAWQFJ010003071.1, read on the forward strand.
GATAAATAAATAAACAAGTAAATAAATAAATAAGTAAAATAAAAGTATTTAAATAACATGGCCCTAAAAAAGGGTGGGGGGTTAAGTAGGTAGGCAGGCTCGATTTAAGAAAATGTTGATTTAGGGAGGCCAGATTGAGGCCGCACACATTTGAGTGTGTGTTGTATGTGTGTGTGAAATTTAGAAATGTCATGTACACAATAGATTCATCTGAACATAAATAAAAATGCCTCTTTCACTGAAATAGCTTTTTAACTTGAATGGTGCGTAGAGCTCACCTTTATGTCTGCAGTCTGACACCTCCACTGATACAAAGGGCATGCAATGGGTCAGCACAACTTTCCTTTAATGACAAATGACACTCCAAAACACTGAGCCCACAGTGCAAAACACGCAGTCCACAGTGCAAAGCACACAGCCCCTAGTGCAAAGCACACAGCCCCTAGTGCAAAGCACACAGCCCCTAGTGCAAAGCACACAGCCCCTAGTGCAAAGCACACAGCCCCTAGTGCAAAGCACTCAGCCCCTAGTGCAAAGCACACAGCTCCTAGTTCAAGGCACACAGCCCCTAGTGCAAAGCACACAGCCCCTAGTGCAAAGCACTCAGCCCCTAGTGCAAAGCACTCAGCCCCTAGTGCAAAGCACACAGCTCCTAGTTCAAGGCATGCTGTCAGAGTGTACATGTACAGTTTCTTGGGGGGGGGGTCATGATAGAAAATAAGTTGGCTGAAATAAGTAGGTCGGTATGGTTCCCGTTACCACAACTATTTTGTTGTTATTGACCTATATAACAGCTGTAATTGTCATCGTAATCATTGTTGTCATTGTGGTCATCATCGTAGTCTTCATTGTCATCCTGGGCACCATTGCTTTCAATGGGTCATGCAACTCTGTATTTGGCATTCCAGGATCATTTTTGACTCACATGCGAAGCAAAAGTGAGTCTATGTACTGAGCCGTTTCGTCCGTCCGTCTGTCCGTCCGTCCGTCCGGGCGTCCGGGCGTAAAAAACTTAAACGTTGGATTTTTCTCGGAGACTATTAAGTCTATCAACACCAAATGTGGCATGATGGTGTATGATGACAAGGCCTCAAAAAACATACATAGTGACTTGACCTTGATTCAAGGTCAAGGTCACAGGAGCCATAAATGTGGTCTCAAAAACAGTCATTTTTCACATTTTCCCAATTTTCTCCCACGTTATTGAGAATGGCGACCTTAGCTACAAGTGGTATATAGGTCAAAGCAAGCCCTATCTTTTGATACCAGTTTGGTTGACCTTGCTTCAAGGTCAAGGTCACAGGAGCTCTTCAAAGTTGGATTGTATACATATTTTGAAGTGACCTTGACCCTGAACTATGGAAGATAACTGTTTCAAACTTAATAATTATGTGGGGCACATGTTATACTTTCATCATGAGACACATTTGTTCACATATCATCAAGGTCAAGGTCACTTTGACCCTTATGAAATGTGACCAAAATGGGGTAGTGAACCACTAAAAGTGACTATATCTCATGGTAGAAAGTGCCAATAAGCACCATTGTGCTTCCTATGTCTTGAATTAACAGCTTTGTGTTGCATGACCTTGGATGACCTTGACCTTGGGTCTTGGGTCAAGGTCACATGTCTTTTGGTAGGAAAAATGTGTAAAGCATTTCTTTGTGTATGATGTCATTGGTAGGTTTAATTGTTTGACCTTGACCTTGAAGGTCACCTGAAGGTCAAGGTCATATAAAGGTCAAGGTCAAGCATGTGAGTCGTATGGGGTTTGCCCTTCTTGTTTTCCTTTCAAGGACATGCCTGACATGCCCGCTAAAAGAAGCCAATGCTTATGTTGGATGCTACGAACCAAATGTTCTTTGATCAGGAACTTCCAGTTCTTCCATGTGCTGCTCTCTATGAATATACGCTTCAAGTGTGAGTGCATACATGTTTTAACTCATTGCTTACGCAGGGATAGCATTAGGAATTTTACCTCTGTACGCAGTGTTTTTTTAAGTTTTCAAAAAATCGTACAAAGTCCAAATTTTGAATAACTGTTTAATATTTGGTACCACAAGAAAGAAAATCATTTGCACTTTCTAGCTGAAGTGCTGGATAGTTACAATATGCAGTAAGAAAATTGGGGAAAATTGTTTTTTAACACCAGGTACATGCAATTTTGATTTTCTTTTTTTTACACCTAATGTATTGTACTAATAGTCAAGAGATAGATTTTGCACAACAGTTCTGAAATCAGTATTTCCACATCAAACTATATTGATGAATGATTGACTACAGGATAAAAAAATGCTTGAAAATGATTTTTTTTAGCAAGTCAGAGAGGTGAAATCAGAAAATATACACTTACTGCAATCTGTCTCTGTTTGAATAGAAGAAAAGTCTCAAATGACTTGAGAGAAAGAAGGCGCCCTACTCGGCATAGTCCTCTTTTGTGTGGTACAGTTCATTGGAGGAGTAGAGAAGGTTTTCGGCATCCTCTGCATCCGAATCGATGTCTGTGTCTGCTGTAAAAACCGTTTCTATCTCTTCCTCTCTTTCTGACGTCGACGGCGACGAAGTCAATTCGTTTTCGCTTTCAGCCACGAAATCGATTCGTCTTCGCTGTCAGCCACCGCTTCATTCTCGTTGACTGGGACTATTTCCGCATCAGAATCATAAAGATCTTCTTCAGAAGTCCAATATCCACCTAGATCTTCAATATCAGACCCTTCTTCCATCCACACTTCTAATACTTCGTCATTTTCATCACCGCTCAATCACCGACAACGCGACGCCATGTCGACAAGCGCGAAAACGCGACGTAGGGTGAGCGTAGCTTCTACAACATCTAGCTTTCTCACGGGGACTATACTAAAGAAAAGGTAACTCCAGCGAACACAGATTGGTTACAGCATAAAGTGCTATACGATTTACTTCCCTTGAAACAGCCACGTAGATAGGAAAATTTCTTTACGGCGACCGCAACCACGTAGTTGAGCTGCGTAGCCAAAGGGTGTTGGCGTCATCGCAACGTGGTTGAGCTGCGTAAGCAATGGGTTAAGGTGAGATCTGAGGGAGGGAGTTTTACAGCCTATCAGCCTTTGTGGGCTATGTAAGGCCATTAAGCACAAACATCACTAGAATAGTTCCAAGTAAGCGCAATTCAAGTCACAATGTCCCTATTTATTCTCCTTTCTTGCGAATTTCGTAGGGAGATGCGGCGGGTCTATTCTGACCCCCAACCCAGTGGAGACCTTCCGTGAGGGGCGATGGTCTTCCAGCTTGGAAGTTGGCTGTCCCTTTCAGTTGTCCCTGGTGACTTGTCCTGTGCTGTGTCTTAACATTGTTGCCTTTTCGTAAGTGTTGATTATCTTGTGTACGTTTGTGTGTGGGGTTATTATTATTTTGTTTTTGCTTCATTATTCTGCATGCCACAACTATTTTATATTTGTGCATGTTTCTCTTTCCATGGTTATAATCCAAATTATTAAGAGTTGCCAGTTAAAATGATTGCATGTGAATGAGGACAGATTTATGTGGCATCTAGATTAAATGTCAGACCAGAATCAAAACTACCTCCCATTTTCTCGCATTGTCATTATGGAAGAATGGATGGATGGTGTTTAACGGCCTATCAGTCTTTGTAGGCTCTATAAGGCCATTAAGCATGGAAATCACTAGAACAGTTTAGAGTAAACGCAAATCAAGTCACGGTGTCCCTAGTTATTCGCCTCTTTCGAATCGTGTAGGGAGACACGGTGGGTCAATTCTTACCCCGAACCCACAGGGGGATGCATCGTCATTATTGTGGTGTTATAATCTTCTTGTTTCACCTGCATTTCATGGTTGTATACATGTACATTTAATCTCGATATTCTTGATGATCGTCTTTCTAATGTGTACTAACTTAGTTTCCTTTATCCTTCACCTGTGCTTTGTAAGTTTTACTCCCTTTTCTTAATTTTTGAATGGTCACTCATGTGTATGCCATGGGGCAAAATCTTTTAGTTCAAAGAAAGTGTATGTCAATAGCCGCTGTGAAATAAATGTGATTCTTCAAAAAAAGGAATGTGTGTAGTTTCTTTAATCTATGGATTTGTGTATGTGTATGATGGCGATGATCCATTTTGCCCCTCTCATTAGTCAACACAACAAAAGGTCCTGTACTTGTAAGTATATGTGCACACAAGCATAAGACAAGGGATTTTTTGTAGTTGATTTTAGTGTGAAGTCACTTATGATACTTCAGTCACAACTTTCAATAGCCCTCATTTGTGCAGACTGAATTATTTTAGATTCTTTCTTGATAATGCATAAGAAGCCATATTGTAGAATTCACAACATTTGATTCAATTAAATCAAGTTAAATGAAGCTAGGAAATCTTTTTTTTTCCTTTAACAGTCACTTGTTTGGTCATGTACTCTGCATACAAGACAGATTGAGTAGAAAAGCTCTTAAATGAATGGAAGGGTTCAAATCTCCTCTGGGCAAAAACTATGCACGCAAGGTTTGACAACTGCTGCTGACTTTTTGGATCCAATGTTAACACCATAGGATAAAGTCTGTCCTTAGTCTATCAAATCAAAAGGTAAAGAAATCTCTGCAAAAGCTAATGTGATATGTGACTTGTGATAGTATTTTTGGTGTCCACATCACATGAACAGTACCAAGTAGCGTGTAGTAACAACCCAAATGCACTTACACAACACAGGTTTTGTTCAATCCCATGAACTTTGACAAAACAACAAACTGAAATTTAACATTTTGCTCACAACAAAAGCATAGATTCTTCATACGGCAGTTTATTAACAAACATTCTAGCGACAAGACTAGCCTCATTGACATTCATGCTTGCGTCACTGACACTGGCCTTGAAAGTGTGATGGCACTGGCACTGTATACAAAGTTGGTCCCCATCATAAAATTGAGTGGAGAGAGGCCAACCTTCTTTTATCTTCTTCTGCTCTCACAGCCATATTGCAACAAGCCTGACATGAGCCATAAAGTCTGGCAAATCAGGAAATAATGTCGCAGTAAATCAGAAAAAAAGAGTACAGCTCTTCAGAGGGGGCAATTTTTTCCCACGATAAACCTACCAGACAATGTTGCTAGTATCAATTTAATAATACAGCATTTGGCCTTATACATGCATCCCTTTCAGAACAATTCAAAACCATTAAGAAACAGAGAAGATGGAATGTTTAAAGAACAGAAAATCCACCCTCGAGTTCACTTGTGAGAATATCACACTGAAAGGAAAAGGAATCAAAAGAAACTCGACCAGCATCACTGTCACTGGTTTCAAAGACAAACTCAAGAAGAAGATACAGTAACCGATAAATGCAAAACATGCTACTAACCAAACAACATGAGCATTAAGGAAGCAGCAAGTAAACAACAAAACAGAACTGAGATCTTAAACACAGTCCACTCCAAACACACACAACTTTACTGCATTACTTCCAGAACATAGATACATGGGTTTCTTGCCATTTCATTAAATAATTGCATCCTTCCAAGTTGAAAACAAAAACATGAATTTGTCTGAACGGAATTCATTCACTTCAAACAACTTCAAATTGTGATGAGCATGGATTAGTGACTATCCAAGTATAACACAGGATGTTTGGCCACATCCAGAGTAGGCACAAAAATTCACAGCTAGCAAAACAGTTGCTGCTGGTGTGTATTGGAGTGGAAATTCTGTAGCAAGCACCAAATCAAAAGCAAGACACCACAGAGGTGGCCAAGGCCCAGGGAGTATGTTAAAGGAAAAAAAATCCAAAACCTTCCCACTCCCCATCCTCTCCAGCCCAAATGACCAAAACCTTCCCACTCCCCATCCTCTCCAGCCCAAATGACCAAAACCTTCCCACTCCCCATCCTCTCCAGCCCAAATGACCAAAACCTTCCCACTCCCCATCCTCTCCAGCCCAAATGACCAAAACATTCCCACTCCCCATCCTCTCCAGCCCAAATGACCAAAACCTTCCCACTCCCCATCCTCTCCAGCCCAAATGACCAAAACCTTCCCACTCCCCATCCTCTCCAGCACAAATGACCAAAACCTTCCCACTCCCCATCCTCTCCAGCCCAAATGACCAAAACCTTCCCACTCCCCATCCTCTCCAGCCCAAATGACCAAAACCTTCCCACTCCCCATCCTCTCCAGCCCAAATGACCAAACATTCCCACTCCCCATCCTCTCCAGCCCAAATGACCAAAACCTTCCCACTCCCCATCCTCTCCAGCCCAAATGACCAAAACCTTCCCACTCCCCATCCTCTCCAGCCCAAATGACCAAAACCTTCCCACTCCCCATCCTCTCCAGCCTAAATGACCAAAACCTTCCCACTCCCCATCCTCTCCAGCCCAAATGACGCTCAGTCTTCCAGGCTGGAGTGAACTAGGTCAGGTCTTAACCCCATGAGTATAAAGAACCAATTAGATCGGTTTTTAAACTAGCCCAAATCCCCCCACTGATCTTGTTGGCTTCAGGATTCATTGATAGAATACGATTAATACCAAGACCCAGAATGGATGTTCATATGTTATTTTCATTGGAATGTCCAAAAGAAAAAGGAAATGGAAGCAGTCAGGAAGTCCAATGACTAAATGAGAGAGAGTATCAAATTGGGTGCAGAAGTTCAATTACCCTCATGCAATGAAAATAAGATCGAAAGCCATGAGGTTAGTCTAACCACCTCTGCACATGTCATATACAGTCATATTCTTTGGCATCAGGACTTTTAAGATGCAATCCAGATTTTAATGGGTTTCAGAATATTGCAGGAAGTGCATTTAGCTTCAATACTTCAGACTGTTTTCACGTTTTCTTAGTGAAATGTTTGCACTGTGTATTGTCAAGGTGGATAACAACATGACCAAACAAAGCACAAAGCTTTCATTAGAAAACCATTTCTTGTTTTTCCCCAATGACATGGGGTTTTTCAGCTTTTATACATTATGGAACAATTTCTTGTAATTTTGAGCAATCATTGACTGAATGAGTACTGCACCCCCTGTAAAATTTACACCAAAATGTTGGGGTTATTTAACTAGAATGACACCCCCCACCCCACCCCCACCCCTGCATTCTGATGTGCTTTTATCGATTCTCAACTATCATGCAGGGAGGGGTTAGAGGTTACAAAGATTTTATGCAGGGTGGGGTTAGAGGTTACAAAGATTTTATCATTTTGTCAAAAGATCATTGTATGCCTTTGGTTTATTTTGGTTTTCTAGTTCATGACATCAATAACCTAGTCAATGTTTGAGCTTTCAGGAGATACATAGTTTGTAGGGTTTTTTGCTACTATTTGTGCAATGTGTCACCTTCCATATGACCTATTTTGACATTCGAAAAGCTCAGACACTCTGCCAACAATAGTCCAACACAGATAGGGTTAATGGCCTGATCCTGTCCTGATTCCCTTGGAAGCCTCTTTGGTTGGAGCTGCCCCTGACTGAGCTACTGAAGCAGACCCCTGACTGAGCTACTGGAGCAGGCCCTGACTGAGCTACTGGAGTAGGCCCTGAAAGCCCGGCAGCCAGGGGTTCCAGCTGACAAGGGGGGCTTCAAGCAGCTCCCCCCATAAGTTGCTGCATCCCTTCTTCCCGATTTTGCTGGCAATTGGAGTGGCAGCTTTAAGATTCAGTCACAGTTCTCTTTCTTGTGTGATACGTCTGCAGCTCCTGGTCACCCAGAAAGCTGCAGTCTCCTGAACCCTTGCTGCCTTTCATTTCCATGAAACACTGAGATCCGTATTCTGGAGTGCTGTTACATGGTTCATTTTCAAAGTGCTAGTGAAAATGGTTGCTGCATGCATGAGACTGCCTGCTGATCCATGGTTTCCACAATAGCGCTCTTTGGTTGCAACGTGGCAGGCTTGCTTGGAGAAGTACAGAGATACAGGTTGCTGCTACTGCAAAACTTCCCATTTGAAACCCTCTGGCATTATAGGAACACTTCTGTTTTATGAATCAAATGTTTGTCTTTGTTTTGGTACTCTATGCTAACTGTTGCATGATTGCGACAAGTATTTGACTAGGTGGGTTGAGTGCTAAATATAGTTTGGTTGCCGGGGACCTTTGAGGGGATGGGTCTCGTAGAGAGAGGGGGTGGGCTCTTGTCTTCGTTTGAAAGAGAGCAATTCGATTGGGTGATGTCACGAGGAAAGCGTGAATTACCCAGAGGGCTTTGCGTGACGGCGTCACGGCACACTTTGCGCCACTAGTTTAGCGTGGGTTCGCGCTCATTCCTTCCTCGCGCTGAGAGCCGAGCACACGTGGAACAGGGAAGCTCTTCGGGGTGCTGAGAGCACAGCCATGAGGTCTCTCGTCCGTCGGGTTGGCCGCGAGGCTTAAACTCTGTTGGTTCCGGGGGGGTGAACCGTTGGACAGCCCAGGGGGGCTGGGAAGGTCTTCACAGCCTGGACGCGAGGCTTTTATTGAAACGACTATCTACGTACTTATGTACCTGCTTATAGCGCTGCTGCTATACTTCTTTGACCTTCTGCTAGGGGACTGCCTCTACTCCTCTCTTGGCGTACGTTGTTCTCGTCTGTCTCCGCGGAGGGAGACTGGACCCCATCAACGCCTAGGATCGGAGGACGGTAGAAGCGACGTGTGGAGACGCGGGGACGGGGAGACGGACCCGCTAGCTGTCTACTACCTCTACGGGAGCGGCATTGCGCAGCACGGGCTGCGACGCTATCGCCGTGGGAAGGAGAGAGGCGTGGACGCGTCTGTCCACGTGGTCTACGTCTGAGAGCGACGGGGACGGGGCGACGCTGTCACCGGGCGTGTGGCGGTCATCGTGTGGACCTTACGCTGTTCTGTGCCTGCAAGTGGGTTTTGCAGGGGCATTGGATTATGTGCCTTTCTAGGAGTACGGTCAGGATACAGACTTTCTGTGGTTGGAGGTGTGATAAAACCGAGGTTTCGTCGAGTCCGGTAAGGCGAACTAGTCTTTCTCGTCTGTTGATCAGATTTCTGGTTGTTGGTCGCTATCGCAGTAATAGCGGGCGGAGTCTTAACGAGACATTGTTTAACGGTTGTTTACTTTCATGTCTCGGGGCCTTTTAGAGGCGGATGTCGGAGTTGTTTGAACCCTGCCGGGAGAGCGGCATTGTTGATGACGTGTGGCGTCGTTGATGACATGAGGCGGTGAGGTTTCCTTTGATTCTCGTAGGAGAACGGACGTTGTCGGGAACTGTTTCAACTGCTCGAGAGAAAGCCTGCTTTGTTTGAAGGCAGCCACCTCTTCTCCCTGCTGGAGCTCGGGTCTATTAATTAAATTGGTGGGTGTGGGGGTGTTTTGACTGTGAGTGGATTTTTTCGTCACTCTTACAGAAGAGTGACGAGTTGTTTGATTGTCATTCTTTGTGCTTTCTTGTTGTGGGGTTTTTGCTGCTTTCACAGAGGGTTGGGGTTTTGCTTTATTGTTTGTGTGTGATTAAAACTTGTTGTTGATCTTTTTCCTGCCCCAGTGTCTTTATTTGATTGTTGTTCACCTGTTTATTTATTTTGTGTTTCCAGCGAATGTGGAAATAAGGTTTTGCTTGAAAACCTAAGTTGGTTCTAAATTTGCTTTAACTTTAAATAGAAGCACATTAGATATTAAAACTACATGAACGCGACACTAACTGACATTTTGGCATCAAAAAGGTGTCAAATTTGACCAACTTAGTTTATTTTTATTTTTCTCACTACTGGCATATATTTCACAAGATGTGAACATAAAAACTCAAACATTGAACAAAATTTGTTCAAAGAAAATTACAGAAGAGACAGTTACATGACTTCTACTTTCTAAGACCATATTCAATGAATCTGACAGTTGGAAAAAAAACTGACAAGTTGTTAACAAGATATCTAGTGCATGTTATTGTTAGGTTCTCTTACAAGAAAACGAAATTATAAAATAACTCAGAGTTGCTTTCATTTGGAACATCTTGAGACCACAATTTCATTTCCATTTCCACAAAATACAGCAAGGCAGCAAAAGTCTTATTGCATTAGCAAGTTTCATTGGGATAGATCTATCACAAAACAGTTCCATATGCATAATCATTTCACAAATCAAGTTTCTGCTCCAATTCCCAATCTCTCCAAGCCTCAAAGCCTCCACAAAGAATTCACGGAATACAGAGCTAGAGAGTAGCAGTTTCAGGACTTGGCACCCAGATGAGATAAAGTCATTGTATAGAAAGACCATTCCAAACTTCTTCAGCTGCCCGGAGCCCACCTGCCCAGGGATTCCCATGCCCATCGTGTGGCAGAATATGCCACTCAAGGATTGGCCTGCATGGCCACCAGAATGTATGTCGGCACCAACCCAGATGATCCTCGGATCCGAGGAACAGCCACCACCACCATCATCATCATCATTCCCAACTGGTCATCATACCATGATAATATTTGTATCTTTGGAATAAAATACATGGTCCACTTTTTTTCTACACTTCCCAGCAAATTCCTGTACCCACCCTAAGATTAGCATGACAGTCAGGACATATCCCCTTCAAATGAAAAAATCTACATTTTCTCCAGCCTGGCCCTCTGAATTAATACTGGAAACTAGAGCTCTTCCAAAAAACTTTCAGATTCTGAAGACCCTTGTGGAAGACGATGCACATCTAGTTATTCACCTGGTGGTATTTTTCTCCTCCTATGCTCTAAACTCGTCACCTCTGAGAGGTAGCTGCACCAGCGTCCTGGCATGAGCTTGCAGGATGACTAGCTGTAGAGTCAGATGGAGGCATGGAGACACCAAGACCCGAGTCCACCTGGCTGTTCATCTGCTTTTCCACCTTGATCTTGTCCCGTGTGGCAGCTGGAGTAGTGCCTTCCTGGTGCACCATCCATCCTCTGGACTTGGGACTCTGTCCAGTCAACGAGGTATGGTCAGAGTGAACCTCCACATTAGACAAGTGAGGATATGAATCATCTGTAAGAAGAAAATTAATTTCTTCCTGGGAACTTGACCTGGTTTCTCCAGTTGTGACCAAACCCTTGCTCTCTTCCTTGGAAGTACTTGGTGCTCCATTCTGCATGTCTGCAAGGGAGAAATTAGAATCCTCCTTAGAGCATGCACCAGAATCTCCAGATGCCAGCAAGACATTACACTCCTCTTGAGAATGTGGGAGACTTGCAGTGTCATCAGCAAGCATGAAATTGCATGCTTTCTCAGTGTTTGCCCTTGGATCTGTCACTGGAGCTGAGGGTTGTCCACTCACAGGACTGGACACCTGGACAGTGCTGTCAACAGAAGGAGCAGTGACAGTATGAGAGGAAGTTGCTTCTTCAGACAAGGCACTATCAACTTCTGCAGCATGGATTGGAACCGATGTCTCTGCAGCAGAGCAGGTCCCGGCCACATTGGGTTTGGCTTGAGTAGGTGGGTACACCTCCTGCCTCAAATCAACACCTCCCATTGCTGGCAAGCCAGAAGTGGAGACTGTCTCTTCCCTCACAAACTCCTCCTGCTTCCCAGCCCCTGGCG
>JAWQFJ010003071.1:41391-57077 GCA_034096865.1 Theodoxus fluviatilis
CCATTTTTATAGATGTGAAGTCGGCTCTTCACGGAATTAAGCTAGGGAGATCTCCAGGCCTGGATAGAATTCCTGGCGAGTGCTACAAACTAGCCTCTGACAGAATAGCACCATTCCTTACTAAGTTTTTCAGCACCCTTTTCGACTCTCACTACTTTCTCACTGATTGGTCCCGATCTGTTATAGTACCTGTATATAAAAAAGGTGATAGACTGGATCTCAACAATTAAAGAAGGATCTCCTTCCTAAGCCCGCTAAGCAAAGTCTTTGCTTCTGTTTTGACGCGACGATTGCAGTGTTGGGTGGAGGAAGAGGACGTAATTTGTACAGAGCAAGCTGGTTTTCGAACCCAGTACTTAACAATTGATCACATTTTTACCTTGTATTGTATGATTCTTAAACACGTGTATGGTGATGGTCGGGGGAAATTTTTTGTGGCTTTTGTCGACTATGAGAAAGCGTTCGACTCAGTTGATAGAGAGCAACTTTGGAGAGTCCTCGCAACCTCTGGTCTTTCCAGCAAATTTTAAAAATGTTGATAGCCATGTATAATAATGTCGAAGCTTGTGTGAGATGGAACAATATAACGTCGATTTCTTCAAATGCCCTTCGGGCGTGAAACAGGGGGCATTAGAGAGCCCGACAATTTCTCCCTATATATTAACGTCGTAGCTTTTCATGTACAGAAGACGGGGAAACATGGAGTTCAACTATTACCTGGCATGCCCGAATTTTTCTCTCTGCTGTTTGCTGACGATATTGCACTGCTCTCTACGACTGCAGCTGGCCTACAAAATCAACTGAACAACCTTGTCCAGGTCTCTCATTACTTGGGTCTAAAGGTTAACCCAGATAAAACCAAGGTGATGGTCCTTCGGAAAGGGGGCCATTTAGCAAAGGGGAACGATGGTCCTTGGGAGACAGAAAATTGAAGGTAGTGAATAACTATAAGTATTTAGGTTACACTTTTTCTACCAGGCTATCCTCAAGTGTCCATCTGACTGACCTAGCTACCAAGGGGAAACAGAGAGTTGTTCAGATACTGAAGACCATGTGGCGTTTACACAACCTTCATACAACTGTATTCTTTAAAATGTTTGATTCTCAGGTACAGTCACTTTTGCTCTATGGTTCAGAAGTATGGGGCCTGAATAACCCTGATAGTGTTGAAAAAGTTCATAGTTTCGCCTATAAGAAAATCCTAAGTCTTGACAGCCGAACTTCTAACCACATGGTGTACGGCAATCTAGGTCGTCATCCACTGTCCATTTCTGGGTGCACGAGGGCTGTGGAATATTGGCTTAAAGTATGTAAAATGCCAAAAGTAGACTACCAAAGCAAGCATACTTTCTGCTTCTTAAGTCGTCTGTACCCAGCACTAGAAACTGGGCAACTAACATAGAAAACTGCCTGTCCAAGTTTGGGTTTGCCTATGTATGGTCTACTGGTGGTGTAAGTAACGAAAAAGGTTTTCTCAGAGCATTTAAATTAAGGCTTAGGGATTGCAACATCCAAGAATGGCAAACTAACAGCGCAACCAGTGAGAGATACCGTTGGTACTCTTCCTTCAAATCCACCTTTAGACAGGAAGAATACATTTATAGCATTACGATTAAGAAATTCCGAGATTCGTCTGTAAGGTTCAGATATGGTATTAACGATCTGAAAAATAACAGACATCGTTATGATGAGATAAGGGGGGACAGTAAGTAACCCTTTTGCATCGACAATGAAAATGAAGGCCATATACTTTTGAAATGTACCTTTTACTCAGACCTTAGAAAAAATATCTTGGGCAATATCTGCACACGGAACTGTCTGTGTAGGTTCAAAGCTAATTGAAATATCGTGTGAGAGTCAAACAAGAGATGTGGCTATGTATGTCCATTATGCTTTGAAACTCCGGGAGGATAAACTTTCAGCTGACATAATGATAATTGCTGTTAACTGTCCATCAATTACATTTGTGTTTGTGATCTCGTTATTGTAAAGGTCTCTCTCTCTCTTTCTCTCTCTCTCTCTCTCTCTCTCTCTCTCTCTCTCTCTCTCTCCCTCTCTCTCTCTCTCTCTCTCTCACACACACATACACACACTTTCTCTTTCTTTTCCTGCTCGTTCGTCGGGGGTGAAGAAGACCCTGACTTCATGTCGCTCCTCGTCTCTCATTCCCTTGATTCCTGTCCTTCTCATCCCTTTGCCTGACTGCCTTGACCTACCCATGCGGCTCCACCCGCCCACTGCTTGGGCTGTATCAACCCCGCCTTTGGTTTTATTTTCAGTTTCTTAACTCCTCAGACGACCAAACCCGCCCACACTATTCCCAGCCCTCACTTCTTTTCCCAGTCCAAACTTCTGTTGTTCGGCAGGCTCAACTACTCAATTGGTTTTCTCTTCAGTTTCTTGCACTCCTCATGTGGCGACTTCCACCCACACTCCTCTCACCCCCCTTTCTGTGATTTGGCAGTCATCCCTTCTTTGCACAGGACTTCAACTCCTGGCGTTTCCCCCCACTTAAACTGCTGTCCCATCTTCTTTGCGACCACTATCAGTCCAATTTTGACACTCAAGTACGCAGTTCAGTGGTCAAGACATCACGCCTTCCTCCAAAAAATGGGCTGACAAGGGTAACTTGCAGGTGAAACATATTGTTAAAAGCAATGATCTAGCCAGTTTTTTTCAATCTGAAGACAAAGTTCAAATTGGATGCAGAATATATCTTTACTTATCAAACAATAAAAAGTATATTCCACAGGAATGGATACAAAAAATAAAAAACCAATATCATAGCCATTGTGAGAGAATTAGTGAAAGAATAAATAGGGTATCAAAATGTATTAACTTCTTTTACTCAGTTCTAATTGACAACATTGACATAGACATTCATTCCCCCCAAAAGTGGGAAAAAGCATTCGAGGGCAATAACATTGACTGGGAAAGCATTTATACTCTGCCAAACCAATGCACAATAGACACTCAGCTAATAGGAACTTTCAGTTCAAATTCTTACATCGGATTACACCAACAAACACCTTCCTTCTACGAATAGGAAAATCATCTTCATCACTTTGTGGATTTTGCTGGTGTTTTATTGAAACACAGGAACATATATTCTGGGAGTGTCAAGTAATACAATATTTCTGGTGCAAACTACAGCAATATCTAGAAATCAGAAAGGCAACATTCCACAAATGTAAATATTCCATATTCTTCGGTGACAAGCTCGCTTCTCTTATTGTAAATCTTATCTTAATATTAGCCAAAAATATATTCATCAAGCAAAGTGTCTAAGTTATGAAATAGCGTTTGATTCCTTTAGGCAAGTCCTTCAGTATACATATAGATTTGAGGAAAAAGTTTCTTTCAGAAATGGAATATTGGAACAGCTTTAGAGCAAGTGGTCGCCAGTTCTACCAATATAAATAAAGACACCATAAACTTAACAAGAAATTGTCCTTTGCCCAACGCCTCTTGAGCCCCTTCAACTCCCCCCATCCCCCCATTCCCCCACCCCCCACCCCTTTTCCCTTCCCATTCCAGATCTCATCTCTCATGCTCATCATCCCCCACGATATCTACAGCATATATATAAAATTATTTTTATTTTATATTATTATTATTATTTTTTATTATTATTATTATTATTATTATTATTATTATTATTATTATTATTATTATTATTATTATTATTATTATTATTATTATTATTATTATTATTATTATTATTATTATTATTATTATTATTATTATTATTATTATTATTATTATTATTATTATTGTTATTATTATTATTATTATTAATTATTATTATTATTATTATTATTATTATTATTATTATTATTATTATTTTAACTTGCCCAGTTGGAGAGAGGTGAATGGAATGGAATTCTATGTAATTCTTCAAGGATGCTACGTACCATTAAGAGCATTGCAACTGAAAGAAACCTCTGGGCTGTTGTTTTCAGGCCGTTGTGAATGTCTGATGTTGCATTCCATTTAGTATGTACCTATTCATGTGTGCAGATTGCACTATTATTTTGTTCTCATGAATAAAGCCATTTTGATATGGGGGAAAAAAGAGGGGAAAAAAGAAGAAAAAGAAGACATCACGCCTTTAGCCTCTCGGGCCTCTGGGTTGCTGTGTCTTTCGGTACGTGAGTTACTGGATACTGGGTCCGTGGGTTGCTGGATACTAGGTCCGTGGGTTACTGGATACTGGGTACGTGAGTTACTGGATACTGGGTACGTGAGTTACTGGATACTAGGTCCGTGGGTTGCTGGATACTAGGTCCGTGGGTTGCTGGATACTAGGTCCGTGGGTTGCTGGATACTAGGTCCGTGGGTTGCTGGATACTAGGTCCGTGAGTTGCTGGATACTAGGTACGTGAGTTACTGGATACTGGGTCCGTGAGTTACTGGATACTAGGTCCGTGAGTTGCTGGATACTAGGTCCGTGGGTTGCTGGATACTGGGTCCGTGAGTTACTGGATACTAGGTCCGTGAGTTGCTGGATACTGGGTCCGTGAGTTACTGGATACTAGGTCCGTGAGTTGCTGGATACTAGGTCCGTGGGTTACTGGATACTAGGTACGTGAGTTACTGGATACTAGGTCCGTGAGTTACTGGATACTAGGTCCGTGAGTTGCTGGATACTGGGTCCGTGAGTTACTGGATACTAGGTCCGTGGGTTGCTGGATACTGGGTCCGTGAGTTACTGGATACTAGGTCCGTGAGTTGCTGGATACTAGGTCCGTGGGTTGCTGGATACTAGGTCCGTGAGTTACTGGATACTAGGTCCGTGAGTTACTGGATACTAGGTCCGTGAGTTACTGGATACTAGGTCCGTGAGTTACTGGATACTAGGTCCGTGGGTTACTGGATACTGGGTCCGTGGGTTACTGGATACTAGGTACGTGGGTTGCTGGATACTAGGTACGTGGGTTGCTGGATACTGGGTCCGTGGGTTGCTGGATACTAGGTCCGTGGGTTACTGGATACTAGGTACGTGAGTTACTGGATACTAGGTCCGTGAGTTACTGGATACTAGGTACGTGAGTTACTGGATACTAGGTCCGTGAGTTACTGGATACTAGGTCCGTGGGTTGCTGGATACTAGGTCCGTGGGTTACTGGATACTAGGTCCGTGGGTTACTGGATACTAGGTACGTGGGTTGCTGGATACTAGGTCCGTGGATTGCTGGATACTAGGTCCGTGAGTTACTGGATACTAGGTCCGTGGGTTGCTGGATACTAGGTCCGTGAGTTACTGGATACTAGGTCCGTGGGTTGCTGGATACTAGGTCCGTGAGTTACTGGATACTAGGTACGTGGGTTACTGGATACTGGGTCCGTGGGTTACTGGATACTAGGTCCGTGGGTTGCTGGATACTAGGTCCGTGGGTTGCTGGATACTGGGTCCGGGAGTTACTGGATACTAGGTCCGTGGGTTGCTGGATACTAGGTCCGTGGGTTGCTGGATACTAGGTCCGTGAGTTACTGGATACTAGGTCCGTGGGTTGCTGGATACTAGGTCCGTGAGTTACTGGATACTAGGTCCGTGGGTTGCTGGATACTAGGTCCGTGGGTTACTGGATACTAGGTACGTGAGTTACTGGATACTAGGTCCGTGAGTTACTGGATACTAGGTACGTGAGTTACTGGATACTAGGTCCGTGGGTTGCTGGATACTGGGTCCGTGGGTTGCTGGATACTAGGTCCGTGGGTTACTGGATACTAGGTCCGTGAGTTACTGGATACTAGGTCCGTGAGTTACTGGATACTAGGTACGTGAGTTACTGGATACTAGGTCCGTGGGTTGCTGGATACTAGGTCCGTGGGTTGCTGGATACTAGGTCCGTGGGTTGCTGGATACTAGGTCCGTGGGTTGCTGGATACTAGGTCCGTGGGTTACTGGATACTAGGTACGTGAGTTACTGGATACTAGGTCCGTGAGTTACTGGATACTAGGTACGTGAGTTACTGGATACTAGGTCCGTGGGTTGCTGGATACTGGGTCCGTGGGTTGCTGGATACTAGGTCCGTGGGTTACTGGATACTAGGTCCGTGAGTTACTGGATACTAGGTCCGTGAGTTACTGGATACTAGGTCCGTGGGTTGCTGGATACTAGGTCCGTGGGTTGCTGGATACTAGGTCCGTGAGTTACTGGATACTAGGTCCGTGGGTTGCTGGATACTAGGTCCGTGAGTTACTGGATACTAGGTCCGTGGGTTGCTGGATACTAGGTCCGTGGGTTGCTGGATACTAGGTCCGTGAGTTCCTGGATACTAGGTCCGTGAGTTACTGGATACTAGGTCCGTGAGTTACTGGATACTAGGTCCGTGGGTTACTGGATACTAGGTCCGTGGGTTGCTGGATACTGGGTACGTGGGTTGCTGGATACTAGGTCCGTGGGTTGCTGGATACTGGGTCCGTGAGTTACTGGATACTAGGTCCGTGGGTTGCTGGATACTAGGTCCGTGGGTTGCTGGATACTGGGTCCGTGAGTTACTGGATACTAGGTCCGTGGGTTGCTGGATACTAGGTCCGTGGGTTGCTGGATACTAGGTCCGTGGGTTGCTGGATACTAGGTCCGTGAGTTACTGGATACTAGGTCCGTGGGTTGCTGGATACTAGGTCCGTGGGTTGCTGGATACTAGGTCCGTGAGTTACTGGATACTGGGTACGTGAGTTACTGGATACTAGGTCCGTGGGTTGCTGGATACTAGGTCCGTGAGTTACTGGATACTAGGTCCGTGGGTTGCTGGATACTGGGTCCGTGAGTTACTGGATACTAGGTCCGTGGGTTGCTGGATACTAGGTCCGTGGGTTGCTGGATACTAGGTCCGTGGGTTGCTGGATACTAGGTCCGTGAGTTACTGGATACTAGGTCCGTGAGTTACTGGATACTAGGTCCGTGGGTTGCTGGATACTAGGTCCGTGGGTTGCTCTTAGGGCGAGATGTCTCTGCTCTCCTCCTCTGACACTCTGTTGCTTGCGTTTGTGCCTTACTACCCACACTTTGCTGACCGTTTTCGGTCCTGTTTTGGGGGAGCTTGACAGCAGGGGACCAACAATTGTTTGAATTATTTGTCATTATTCGATACTCTATGGGAGGAAGGGTGCGGATGGGTGGATTGTTATTCTTGTCACTCGTCTTTAATGTTTGTAGTCACACACACGTGCACAATGAATAGCGACCTGTATCACCATTACTCATCAAGTCAGGCGCTTCATACTTCATGTTAGGAATATTTTCATAATGTGAAGACTCTATCGATCACTTAACAATTGTTTACACACATGCGCGCGCGTGCACACACACACCCACACATACACACACACACATACACACACACACATACACACACACATACACACACACACATACACACACACACACATATACACAAAAAACACGCACACATACACGCACATATACAAAACACACACACACACACACACACATACACACACACACACATACACACACACACATATACACAAAAAAACACGCACACATACACGCACATATACAAAACACACACACACACACACACACACACACACACACATACACACATTCACACACACACGTACACACGCGCGCGCGCACACACACATAAATACACACAAAAACACACACACACACATATACACGTACACACACACATACATACACACACACACACACACACCCCCGATCACTGCTTTGTTGAGTAAATTCGGTTGTATTTGAGCATGGAACTCTTTCAAACGTCAGTTTTGGCGACAAACACATTGTTGACCTTTCGAGGATGTCAAGGCCCACATTGTTACTACGAGAAATGACAGTCAAGCGGACGTGAAACCGAGAGATCACAATGAGGGGTCAGCTCACTTTTTATGAAGGAACCTTTTCAATTTTGGATTTGTCAATTTTAGTGTTCATAAGTGACAGAGATCTTGAACGATTCCAAATTCTGTATGAATGAAGGATGCAGCATTTTGCGGAATTATCTGAAAAATGATATTGTAGTTTTGCCAAAGGACTGTTATATAAGCCTAGTGCACCTGAGAGTCTATGGTAGGAATAGAACCTCCGCTATTTGTGAAAGGCAAATGAATTTAAAAAAATTCCTACTTGCTTACGTTGCTATCAACACCAGTGGCATGAGTGTATAATGGGCAGACGCTGCCTGTCTGACTGCCCATTCGTTCGCCCATTATTTGTCTTTCCGTCTGCCTGGCTATTTGCCCAGCAGTCCGTCCATCCGTCCACCTGTCTGTCAGTGTGTCATCGTGCCTGTGTGTCTGTCTGTCTCTCTCTGTCTCTCTCTCTCTCTGTCTTTCTCTCTTTGTCTCACTCACTCTCTCTCTCTCTCTCTCTCTCTCTCTCTCTCTCTCTCTCTCTCTCTCTCTCAAAAAGCTGGTGCCGATTGCTGGATCGATCAGAGTCTGGAGGCTCTTGTGGAAACCTCAGCAATGTCAACTCTGGTTTGGGCAGCCCGGCAGAGCGCCACGCAGACTTCTCTCCTGCTCTGAGACTGATGACTCGATCCATCACCATATCGCTGTTCCATGGGGGGCAGAGGCCAAACTTGACACAGCCTGAGTCAACGCGTGGATGAGGCCTGTGTGTGTGTGGACTTCATTAGGCAGCGCTACAGAGGCATCACAAAAGCCATTTCTAGCGACAAGGAGAGATCCGTGTAGTGCTGCAAAAACCAGGGAGAACAGCGGTGCCCACTCGCAGATGAAAGGGATTTACCGACGAAATGGATTTCTGGAACAGGCGTTCGCTCGATTTTCTGCGCTGGATTCGTTGGGATCAATCTCATGCGGACTAATGCGTTTTGATCTATGTTCCACGTTGTGATCTTTTTGCAATTTGTAATGAGTTCGAAGGCCCACAGTGAACACCTTCCCCCCACCCCACCTCCCCCGTTTGTCTGTGTGTTTGTGTGTCTATCTATTAGCGTCTCTCTCTCTCTCTCTCTCTCTCTCTCTCTCTCTCTCTCTCTCTCTCTCTCTCTCTCTCTCTGTGTGTCTGTGTATCTCTCTGTTGGTCTGTCTGTCTGTGTGTGTCTATGTGTCCGTCCGTCCGTCCGTCTGTCTGTCTATCTCTCTCTGTGTGTGTGTGTGTGTGTGTCTGTCTCTCTCTGTCTGTCAGTCCGTGTGTCTGTCTGTGTCTGTCTGTCCATCCGTCTGTTCATCCGTCCGTCTGTCTGTTTCCCTTCCCCACCTGAAAGAGTCTGTGTGTGTGTGTGTGTGTGTGTGTGTGTGTGTGTGTGTGTGTGTGTGTGTGTATGTGTGTGTGCGTGTGTGAATGTGTCCGCCTGTCTGTCTGTCTGTCTGTCTGTCTGTCTCTGTCTATGTCTGTCTCTGTCTCTCTGTTTCTCTCTCTCTCTCTCTCTCTCTCTCTCTCTCTCTCTCTCTCTCTCTCTCTCTCCCTCTCTCTCTCTCCCTCTCTCCCACCCTCTCTCCCCAACCCACCAACCCTCTTACTCTCATTCTCTCTTCCCTTCCTCCCCCTTTCTCCAGCTCCCCCCCCCCCCCCTCTCTGTCTGTCTGTCTGTCTGTCTGTCTGTCTGTCTGTCTGTCTGTCTGTCTGTCTGTCTGTCTGTCTGTCTGTCTGTCTGTCTGTCTGTCTGTCTGTCTGTCTGTCTCTCTCTCTATCTCTCTGTCTGTCTGTCTGTCTGTCTCTCTCTCTCTCTCTCTCTCTCTCTCTCTCTCTCTTACCACATTTGAATATTTTGCCTCAAGGGCTGAATGTAAGAAAGGCACTACTGCCTAATTCACTACCCTTGTAAAATAAAGTTCGTTCGTTCGTTCGTTCTCTCTCTCTCTCTCTCTCTCTCTCTCTCTCTCTCTCTCTCTCTCTCTCTGTCCACTATAATTTTATTTTTCATCCTCATAAGCTTTGGTATTTCGGGAGAGAGACTTTCACATTTTCCTTACGATCTCTCCGTCACTATTCTTTCATTCGTTCTGGTTAGATACAACAGCAGCAGCAGCAGCAGCAACAACAACAACAACAACAACAACAACAACAACAACAACAAACTCTTTCATCGTTTCTCAGAGCGACACGCACGGAAAAAAGAGTCACTGTCAAATTCCCTTAGCCCGTGAAATCAAAGAGGGTAAAGTCAAATCTACATGTACTTAGCCTTGAAAATCAGTGCTGCCTTTTGGTACGGAACGCATCAGCACATTCGGTTCAGGATACCATTCTTTTGTCAACGTTCATGACGCCTGAGAGTGTTGATGACGTCAGGTTTCTGCTCCCCTTTTCCGGTTATCCCTTGCTTCAAGGATGACCGGTTCCGCTCCCATCCTTATCTGGAGAGGCAAAGTGGGGCACTGGGCTACACCATCTAAGATATTCCGTCAGATTATCACTGCAGCGCTTGCGCGACCGACCAACTTTCCGTCTTTCATGAGCCAGTTCGCCGAAGAATAGCAGTTCGGGCAGTGGTTGTTGCTCATCCTGATGAGGTGACCCAACCATCTGAGTTGGGTTGACAGCAGCATTGCCTCAACATTAGACATCTTTGCACTGTTCAGGATGTCAGTGTTAGTCACTTTGTCCTGCCACCATATGCCCAGGATGGATTCACTCTCAACCGTCTGGCAATTTCTCTTTGAGAAACACCATTCTGGACCCAACCCAGGGCTTGGCCACGATCAACAGTCGTCAGCTTTCTTCTTGCGACCATGTCTTTCTCTACAGTGATTTGGTAACATTTTCGTTTCCCTTTTTATCCAACTACCGTTGAAAACTGTTCATGGGACATTGGTTGGGCAAGTGCATTTTGTTGTTTTATTTCAACAGCCATGTGTTACAAATGTAACGGGTCAGCGATTTGCATGCTTTTCCCCAAAAACGGCTTCGTTGTACCGCACGTGAACGCTTTTTAAACAAAGGGTAACACGCTAAAGGCTCCTTCACACGGCAGAATAATGTCTACGCAACCACTGTCAATCTTTTGTCTGGTAACTCCTTTTTTTCAGTTAGCATTGCAACAAATTGTAATTTCATAAAATTTCAAGAGTGACCCTTAATTAACTTATTGTGACTAGTGTACTACGACATTCTAGAACATTTCAGAACCTTCACAACATACACAGAGCTGGTGTCCTCGCTCACCTCCTTTGTGGGTGTGAGGCATAACGGCACAATACGAGCATAGACAGCTAGAAAGGTTCCACCTGCGTGCCCTTCGATTATGGTAATGGTGATTACTTATTGCACCGCTGTGTATCGACCAGTGCGTCAATAAAGCTTTCTGAAAACGACCTCCAGATTTTCTGGACTTCGACTTCCCGGCGCAAGCTAGGAGAACCCCCGTATCCACAGGACTTCCCGGCGCAAGCTAGGAGAACCCCCGTATCCACAGGACTTCCCGGCGCAAGCTAAGAGAACCCCCGTATCGACAGGAATTTGCGAAAGAGACAAGTCGCAAACTATGCTTTAAACGTGATACTTGAAGGGATCCGCTAATGGCATGAGTAGCCACGTCTGCTCCCAGAACTGACTTTGATCTTTGATTGGATCGATGTGCTAGCTCTGCTTGTATTAGGGTGAGGAATATCATTTTCCGTCGATATGTGCGTCCATAGTGTATCAATTCACCTGAAACGTGCAAACTCGGGCAAACATTACATGCGTTCAAAGCGAGGGGGATATCTTGATTTCCTCTCAGTGCACACGCTCGAACGTGACCCTAGACTAGAATGGATGCTCACTGGTGGATCAGTGAGGAGCGCAGTGTTGTGCGAGCATTACTTTGCCATCAAGACAGAATGTCTGCTTTCGTCTCTCGCTGTCGAGGAGGTGCATCGGTCATTAAACGTGTAAATGAGTTTGGCTGAAACGAAACAAGTCATGAACAGAGTACAAAAATAACTTGTGAGCAGTAGGCCTATTTATATTTCTGTAGATGCGCTTGTGACCCACTGACCCAACTATACTACTTTTCATGACAGACTCGCAAATCGTGCTTACATTGAGCTTTCGTTCATTCATTCATTCATTCATTCATTCATTCATTCATTCATTCATTCATTCATTCATTCATTCATTCATTCATTCATTCATTCATTTGCTTTTCATTTGTTTGTAAATGAATCGTGCCCTGCACAAATATGTAGCCGTAATAATCGAGAAATGTTTTTCTTCAGTCTGTTCTGAAATCTCAGGGAACAAGTGCAATAACCACTACGACGACAGAGACAGTACCAGCTTCCTCCACATGAAAAAAGCTGAATGGTTTTGACACAATACTACAGCTCGAATAATCCCTGTAATCTTTGATCTACATGATCTATAAACGCAGTTTGTGTGTGTGTGTGTGTGTGTGTGTGTGTGTGTGTGTGTGTGTGCGTGTGTGTGTGCGTGCGTGAATGCGTTTGTGTGTGTGTGCGTGCATGCGTTTGTGTGTGTGTACGTGCGTGCATGTATGCACCTATGTGTGTGTGTGTGTGTGTGTGTGTGTGCGCGCGCGCGCGTGTATTTGCGGCTGGCCGTATGTCTGTGTGTGTGTATATGAGTGCGTGCGTGCGTGTGTGTACATGTAAGTGTGCGTGCATGCGCGCGCGCGAATGTGTGTAGGTGCCTGTGCATAGGTTTTATTCTTATATTGCATAGTAGGAATATGTTCGAGGACATGTGCAGAGATATCAACATCCAACCCCCAACCCCACTCGCCGTTCCCATCAGTACCCCCATCCAGAGCCCCCACCCCACGCCATCCCCATCCCCCACCCCATTCCCAGCTCCCCACCCCATCCCCATCCCCCACCCCATTCCCAGCCCCCACCCCACCCCCAGCCTCCACCCCATCCCACCCTCAGCCCCCACCCCACCCCATCCCCCACTCCACCCCATCCCCAGCCCCCACCCCATCCCCAGCCCCCATCCCACCCCCAGCCCCCACCCCCCCCCCAGCCCCCATCCCCCCCCCCCCAGCCCCACCCCATCCCCCACTCCACCCCATCCCCAGCCCACCACCCCAGCCCCAGCCCCCATCCCACCCCCAGCCCTCACCCCCAGCCCCCACCCCACCCCCAGCCCCCACCCCATCCCACCCTCAGCCCCCACCCACCCCATCCCCAGCCCCCACCCCATCCCCAGCCCCCATCCCACCCCCAGCCCCACCCCCTCCCCCACTCCACCCCATCCCCAGCCCCCACCCCATCCCCAGCCCCCATCCCACCCCCAGCCCCACCCCATCCACAGCCCTCCCCCCCAGCCCCTCCCCCCTCCCCCATCCCCATCCCCCATCCCACCCCCAGCCCCGATCCCACCCCCAGCCCCCACCCCATCCCCAGCCCCCATCCCCAGCCCCACCCCATCCACAGCCCTCACCCCCAGCCCCCACCCCATCCCCAGCCCCCATCCCCAGCCCCACCCCATCCACAGCCCTCACCCCCAGCCCCCACCCCATCCCCAGCCCCCATCCCACCCCCAGCCCCCACCCCATCCCCAGCCCCCACTCCACCCCATCCCCAGCCCCCACCCCCAGCCCCCACCCCATCCCCAGCCCCCACTCCACCCCATCCCCAGCCCCCATCCCACCCCCAGCCCCCATCCCACCCCCAGCCCCCACCCCATCCCCAGCCCCCACCCCATCCCCAGCCCCCACCCCATCCCCATCCCACCTCATCCCCCACTCCACCCCACCCCCAGCCACTTCTTCCGATTATTATCTCCGCCAAGGAAGTTATGTTTTAATCTCGGTTCGTTAATCAATTAGTTAGTTATTCAGCAAAATTACTCTAAAAGTTCAAAACAAATCCTGGTGAAATTGGGTGGAAGGTCAGGGGTTCACCGAAGGAACAATCCGTTACAAATTGGGTGGAAGGTCAGGGTTCACCGAAGGAACAATCCGTTACAAATTGGGTGGAAGGTCAGGGGTTCACCGAAGGAACAATCCGTTACATTTTGGAGGTTATCTGCAATCTCGTTTAGGAATCGCGGCCAATATGAAAAATGTTATCGCAAATCACGAAGATGGCGTCCAACTATTGATGGCGTCGTCATATTATGTTCGGCACTCGGAAATCCTTCTCAGCCACTAAAATAAACTTTACTTTGTAGCGTCAGGTCTGGCCAGCAGAAAATCCTGCCTTAATGAATCATAACTGCCATGGAAGAGTCATTTAGGTTTCCTTGGCGACGGTTTACAATCTCATAGTGCTCTCTAAAGTTTCTAATAAGGATACTCGTTCAAAATGACTGTTGGAGCAAAAACTGATTATTAGGAGGCTACATTTATGGAACTTTTTTCTTCTGCCGAAGTCCATCTCCCTTGTTTTGGAGCCAGTCATGCAGGAAACAACCCCTGCTTCATCGAACTGAAAAGTCCTTACGAAAGTTCTCATAACATAACTATTCAAACAAGGAAACGACGACGACGAAACAACAACAGCAGCAGCAGCAGCAGCAGCAGCAACAACAACAACAACAACAACAACAACAACAACAACAGCTACTTACAGCGGAGCTTTCGCCTGCTTCTTGGCGATTTTCCAGCGTTGCGCCGACTGTTATCTAAATTGGTGTTGGCTCAAGCGACCATGAGATAAATTTCAAGTAGTCCGAGCGAACTCGAGACTGGTACTGGTAGACCGTAAACAGGAAGTGTCGCCTGCTGTCCTTGTTGAGGGCGGGCCTGGCAGAGGAGATATGACAGTCCCCTCACACTCACCCCCCCCCCCCCGACCCCCA
This sequence comes from Theodoxus fluviatilis, assembly GCA_034096865.1. Taxonomy (NCBI): domain Eukaryota; kingdom Metazoa; phylum Mollusca; class Gastropoda; order Cycloneritida; family Neritidae; genus Theodoxus; species Theodoxus fluviatilis. The sequence goes on from JAWQFJ010003071.1 coordinate 56,100, forward strand.
CCCCCCTGGAACTATAGGCTTGTTCAGGACGTTCCGAATGTTTCCGACTTCGACCATTTCAGCAGCGCCAATAAACGTCGTTTAGCTTAAGATTACATCCGAATCACGCGCACCGTTAAGGTGCATGGAGTACATTACCGCCGAGCAAGACGTTTGTCACAAAACGCAGATATATTAACGCGGCCGGATCTTAGCATAACTCCCCGGGTGTGCCAAGTCAGTCAGGCGGAGTGGCGGGTGCCGTCTCTTTTTAGAGTTGAATTTTCAAAAAGAAACAAACACACGACAAACACCAAATTCAAAGTCTTTCGGGCACACGCCCTTCTTCAGTGAACGTTACAAACATAAATGATGCAACACGTGACGTAAAAAAACTTTAGAATGACATGACGTAGGCACTCAAAACTCTTCCTCTCTCTCTCTCTCTCTCTCTCTCTCTCTCTCTCTCTCTCCCTCTCTCTCTATTTATCTCTATATCTTTAACTTTCTCTCTATAACTCTCTCTCTCTAACTCTCTATCTCTCTCTCTCTCTCAACCTCTCTCCCTCCCTCTCTCTTTCTCTATCTCTCTCTATCTCCCTTCAACTTTCTCTCTATCTCTAACTCTCTCTCTAAGTGTTCATAGTTCCATCCATCTATCTCTCTCAGTCTAACACATTCAGTCCTTCAGGGTAGTTGGTGCGCAACTTGAAGCGCCAGAACTTCTCTCTCCGCTTTCGGATGTTAGCATCGTCCACATGTATCTTCTCGATAATGGTCACTCTCATGTGGGATAGGCAATGCCCAGGGGACCTGAAGTGCTTAGCCACTAGGGTGTCTAAGTCATTGCGGATGGCGTGCGTGTGTCCGTAAAACCTTCTACGGATTGTCTGGCCAGTCTCACCCACATACTGCCTGTCGTGACACTTCTCACAGTCAATGAGATAGATGACGTTGGTTGACGTGCACGACAAGCAGTCTCTGATGTGGAAAGACTGG